>PVKU01008791.1:28861-69727 GCA_004027475.1 Anoura caudifer | reverse complement strand
TGTGAGAAAATCATTATTTTAGGAGCTCTTCCCAAGTCATAAACAAACATGCCTTGGCCTATTGTCTTTAGGGTCTCATAATTCAAAACAGAAAAATGTCTCCAGAACCTACTTCCCTTAACACACACCTGTATTAGTTTGTAAAGCTTATATGTGCTCAAACAACCATTTTTCTTCAACAAGAATAATTATTTCTTTACGTAGTGCTTTATGTGTTCCAAAGTGTTTGTACATGTATCACTGCATTACATTTTCACAAGGATCCTTTGAAGAGAATGCTACCCACTTCACAAATTGGGAAATTTAACTCTCCGGCCTCAGTGACTTAACCACCTACTAGGTTATTGTCGACATCCAAAGGAGGACACTCTTAAGACATTTCCTTGCCTTGGTCTCTACTCCTTCAAAAACAGGGAGGATGGTAATCTGAGCGGTCATGATCAAGGACACGAATTCAAAAGGACACATAAGATTAAATAAATAAATTATTGTTTATTTCTTTTACTTCTGAAGATACAGTATAACATCATAGGTAAGGCCAAATCGCTGGGAAGCTTAAGGGACAGCCCCAGTCTGGAATGAGCAGATGCCCATCAAAGTTAGGCATTGTCTCCTGAACCCACCTGCTGATTTTAAATTAGCTATAAAACTGTGAAGTTCTGTAGATGTAGTCAAAAAAATAAAAATAAAAAGTATGGTGTGCACTTGTGGCTTTACTTTCCTTACCAATCCCCTTAAAGTTCAGCTCTCTGTGTCTTTTGCTTTGAAACACTCTGCCGCACCTCTTCCACTTCAGACGACACTTTTATTTTATACCAAAGGTACATCTCCCTGCTTTGAAAACAGTATATGAATAAAGCTTTCTTTTGTCTCCCAGAAGGGTCTTCAGGAATTTTGTTGCCAATTTATAACCAAGTCTCTGGGAAGAAAAATACAGCTCTGCTCTCCTCGCCTCTTTCTTGCCTGATCTGTCAGTGTACTTAAAGTCAACTTTACAGGTTACGGGACCCCTTTAAGGAAAACAATTTTCATATTTCAGACTTTTTAATTTTAAAAGGGTAACACATTGCATAAAATAAGGCATCTGGGCCATTACTCCTCATGAGGTATAGAATGCAAGTAATGTGAGATTTTGGCCAGTGATCTTTAATTTAATGTGTCTTTTTTTTACCAAAACTTGAGAATATTTATAATAAAAAATTGCAACAGTTCTAGTCAGGTTTGGACAGCAAATAAGTATGTCACACTTTGGAAAATATTTTGGTAGTAGGAGCTTTTTGGTTTTAGAGAAGACAAGCCTGCTTTGATGTGAACTTAACCCTGTGGTCAAATCCAGCGCTGTGGAGCCACCAGCCCACAGTCAGCAACGCTTTGTTATTTTAATGTCCTTTGCCCCACATCCTTCCTATGGAGGTTGATAACAAGGGCCTGAGAGGAATCTCTGTTTTTCTATTTTCAGGGAACAAAATACCAGCAGGTAAATTCTCTCAGAAATTATTGTTTTTTATTTTCATTTATTTGGACACAGGAAGAGAATTTAATGTTCTTGACTTCTAGTATGAACTTTTTCCTACCCTTATTTAGTTACCATCATAGATTATATACTTTTTTTTTTCATTACCTACATTTAGTGATCTATTTTCATTCCATGCTTGGATAAATTGATTTTTGAGAAACTTTAAATTAAACTGCCCTCCTACCTCCCCAATTATTTTGTTATTTGAAACTTTATTCAGCAAAATTTGACCTTTTTGATTACTTCATGATATTTAACCATTATACTTGGCATCTCTGCTTGTTACAGAGCAACAGAAGGTCCGTTATGTCTGCCACTTTATGGAAAGATGTCTCTCAAAGCCAGAGATTTGTGAAAAGGAAAGGAAATGTTTATTTAATGCTATACAGAGTTAAAGTAACAACCTAAGGTCTCCATTAAAATATCAAAGTCCTTTAGGATACGCACAGACACCCACAGTGCTTCCTATCTCCCTCTGCCCTAAGTCAGGGTACCGTAATTGCAAGGAAGAGAAGCATACGTCCGGGATCCAGGGTCTTGACACCGTCAGCTGTGTCGTCATCCAGGCAGGATCTCTGGTTAACCCAAAGCCACGTGGCACCTTCTCATGGCCTACTGGCAAGTGTCCTTTCCCCCTTCTTCCAGACAAAATCTCTCTTGCTCCCAGGCCATGCAGTCAAAGGAAGCACCCCAAAGCCCTGTGATACTTCTTCTACCAAAGCTGTAGGGAAAGGGTCCCCACTCTGGCAAAACCTCGTGGCTCTCCCTCTTCACCAAAGCTGCTGGGATCTACACTCTGGTGAAACCGCATGGATCTCTCCCTCTGGCAAAGCTGCGAGAGGGTCTCCACTCGGGCAAAGCCGAGTGGCAATTCTCTGCTAAAGCCACATGGTGATTTTCCCTCATAGGGCTGTGGGTCCTGCACTCTGGTGAAATCGCATGGACCTCCCTCCAACGGCTCCCACGCCTGGGTTTAAATCCCCGCACCAATCCTCCTCTGCAGCCCCATTTCCAACTCCTCCTACAATCGGTTACACCTGCCAGCATTCCTGTATATTTCCAAGGTTATTGGGATGCCATCGTGAGACTGGGCAGGAGTGTCCCCATTTTCTGGAGGCAATCCTCTCCAAGCTCCCACACAGGTGCTGTAACTTGGGGTTCCTTCCCCAGTCACATCTTGGGGGGGGAGTCCTTTCCATCCCCCTGGCTCAGAGCATGGCCACAGCTGTTTAACATATCTCTGAAACTAGTTAAAGGTTATAGATATGTTAAATGACCATTCAGGAGGTTATCTGCAAAACTGTTGCTATGCAAAACAACTCAATGGCCCTGCTCCATTTGTCCCTTCCCCCAACTCATACCTGTGGGGGAGGGGGTGAGGATATCTTATATGTCCCTCTAATATTCCCTGGACACCCTGAGTTCTGGGCCCCATTCCAACTCCCTTTTGGGGGCCCCCTCTTGGCTGCATGTTGTTACATGCTGATATACACTCTGATTATTTTTATTAAAAATTATTTAGCAAAATTTATTTGTATCTAGTATAAATTGTGTGAATTTGTACAATAATCTTTTCTCCTTTTTTCTACTTCTCCTTCTCCTCCTTCTTGTCTTTCTTATCCCTTTTTTAACATTTAGCTTATTTATGTTTTTCTGAAGAAAGTGGTTATCTGCATCTGAGGCATAACTTGTGGCTCTTTTATTCACCTCAGTGTCCTCAGCACTTAAAACTGTTCCTGGAACATAATAGACATTTAAAAAATATTTTACACTAAGTGCACCTGCTATGTGCAAAACTATGTAATAAGTGATTTGCGTATGGTATTTTTATAGTTATCAGAGTAATTCAGATCCTATTATATGTTACTTAAATTTTGCATTGTTTATAGAACATTTAGATTTATTTTTTATTTAAATGTGTAAGTATTTTTTAAATACCCTTTAAAAAATAAGAGAAGAATTGGGGATAAGGCAACTTGCTTATCTTTGTATCCCAAACTCTTAGTATTTAATAGATGCCTAAAATAATTTATGGAATGATACTTTTTGCAACTCAATACTTACTGATTCATTCTACATATCAGTTATTTAAAAATGTTTACTTTAGGTATTATCCTAGATCAGAGGGTTTTAATTGCTTAGAATAAAAAATGTTTATTCATAATTGTAGGAATATCTTTGTTAGAAAAGGACAGGAGACAACTTTTATTATTTTAGTATTTTATCCCAAACAAAAATTAAACTGTAAAAAAAGAGGATGTATTGAGAGAAGGCTGTATATACCATAAATCAACATTTAATGCATCATGCTGTTTCTTTGCCAAGATTGACAGGTCCAGGAATCAAGGGTGGGAAATAGTAATGGCACCTTTCATTATTATCCCTAATGACACATTAGCTATATTTTTGCTTTTTGTTTCCTGATTGTTGTATGTTTTATTGACCTAAAGGCCTTAGTTCCAGAGGAAGCATTGAATCCACAGGAGTCATAACAATGATGCCATTGTACTGGAAGTTAAGATTGTCACATGATTACTTGGAGCTTCCCAGGCCTTTGAATCAATAGGCAAAGAAAAATGTCACTGTGTTGGGTGGGGTGATTGATCCTATCAGGGATTACTATTGAACAATTGGAGGTAGGGAAGAGAATGTCTGAAATACAGGAGATGACTTGAGGCATCTCTTAGGGTTACTTAATAGGTTCTGAACTGAATTCCAAAGTGTGGAGGGGGAAGTCTTCCCCAACACCATCAAACAATGCTCAGGACACAAGTTGGGTGTCCTACAATTCAGCTCAATTCTGACACTATCTACCTAGAAATAGTATCACATTACACAAGTACAGGGCTCAGCCCCAAAAGACTGTCTTCCACTTCAAATGCCAATTTCAAGTCCAGGCTGTTGCCTGTACTTGTGACCAACTGGTTATAAACCAGAGATTGACACCACTCTCTCTCTAAGTTTGATTAGTTTGCTAGAGTGGTACAAGGAACTCAGGAGACTCATTTACTCACTAGATTAGCAATTTTAAAAGGACATTAAAGTCAGATTAAAGCCAGATGAAGAGATACATAGGGTGAGGTCCTGAGCAAAATAGTTTTTGTCTTCACAGAGTCTGGGGCCCAGTACAGTAGTACTTGGTTATGGTTTGCTAACCTGGAAACTCTCCATATTCCCTCCTTTTGGGTTTTTATGAAAGTTTCATCACATAGGTATGTTTGATTAAGTCATTAGCCATTGGTGATTGATTCAACCTCTAGCTCCTTTTCTCTCATGAGAAATCAGGAAGTGGGACTGAAAGTTTTTTCCCTCTAATTATGGTTTGTTCCCCTGGCAACCAGCCCCCATCCAAGGTGCTTTCCAAAAGTCACCTCTTTAACATAAACCCAATTGAGAAGAAAAGGGGCTTCTTATGAATAAGAAGACATACATTACCTTTATGGCTCTGAAGCATTTTCAGAAACTGCGAAAAAAGTCAAATATACAAAACAAAACAAAACTGCTCTATCACTCAAAAAAATTTCAAGGTTTTAGGACCTATGAGCCAGAAACTGTGCACAAAGACGAGACATATATGAGAACACTGTTTTGGTCATCTGAATGACCTAATATATATCCCTTATAAATCACAATATTACAGATCAATAGAAAGCTCTAGCAATCTAATGCAGGCGTAATTACCAATGACCCAAACTCTTCAACAATAAAGCTTTGTGCCATTGCACCAGGTGAAAAAACACAGCCAGGTACTTTTGAAGGAGCAAAGTGAATTCAAGATGGGCAGCAGAAAAAGTACTTACAAATGCAATCTATGGCCATGTGACCAGTTATAAAAGTGAGGACTGTAATCATCATGAGTATTTTCTCATTTTACTATAAATACATTTGTGTGTGTGTGTAACATTTGTTTCTTTCCTGTCCCATTCTCTTAGCACAGAACAGAAGATGAATTGATTTTATATCTTAGTATATAAGTATTTATTTATTTATTTTATATCATGTTAATTTACAGGATATCAGGAAAATAATAAATATCACTCAAGGACTTTATCTTTTCTTCAGAAGAGTTTAGTGCGTTTTCAGTTGTATGCAGGGTACTTGTACCATGTTACGCTGAATTACAACTACGTTATTATCTTTATTTGGAGATTAAGTATGATTAGAAGATGCATTTGGGTGCCAGCTGACAAGGGGTAAACTGTGATGGTTAATTTTATGTCTCTACTCCACTGGCCACAGAGCGTCAACATTGAATATCATTTCTGGGTATGTCTATAAGGGAGTTTCCAGATAATATTAACATTTGAATCAATTATCTCAGTAATATAGACTGTTCTCTGCAATGTGTCTAGGCATAATCCAATCCATTGAGGGCCTGAATGCAACAAATGGGGGAGGATGGAGAAATTTATCATTTTTTCCCTTCCTACTTGATGAAACATCTTACCCTATCCTCTGTGGACCATGGACTGGTTTGTACAAGGATTGTCCAGAAGGTGTCAAGCCATGTAATATGAAAAATAGAGACATTTATTGAAGAAGATCCAAGATCCAAGAAATATTATACATAGGACAATGACATCATGGCGCCCTTCCATTTATGAATGTCGGGACCTCACACATTTCTCCCAATCGCCATCAGCTGCCCCATCATATTCTCCTGAATCTCATGGACAGTATGAAATCTTTTCTCTTTCAAAGGTAATTTTAGTTTGGGGGAAAAGACAGAAGTCACAGGGCACCAAATCTGGAGTGTAAGGGGGCTGAGTCACCTAGGTGATCTCATGTTTCACCAAAAAACTGCATGAGATATAATGCATAAGCAGGCATGCTGTCATGATGAAGCTGCCAATCACCAGTTGCCCATAGCTTCAGCCTTCTGAATTATCTGAATAGTTTCCATGGAGGAATGTTCAAGCTTAATGGAAAATCTGCTGCAGATTCATTACTCTACTCACTCAGTCATTTTGAATAAGACAGCCAAACAGTACACATGCTCACTCAACAGCATCTACTGACCCACCCCTATTGACTAGTACAGGGAAGTCATCATTGCTCATGCATGCACATTCCAGTCCACTGTCCTTGGTTGCAGGTTACACCGATGTCATGCAAACCATTCTCTTAGTGTTAACAATGGCTGGACATTTTCCAGACAGATCTCATACATGATAACCCCATATATATATATATATATATATATATATATATATATATATATAAACAATCCCATATATATTCAATGATAGTTTACAACAGTCTTTTAGATCAAGAGTCAGTCTTTTCATCTCTAAGCTCTGCACCCTTATCAAGGGTCTTGTGTAGAGTAAGCACTAGATTAATAGAGATATTTATTAAATAAGTGAATGAATTGGATACTTTTATACTAAGCCCTGAAGAATAGAATGGGATGAGAAAAGCATATTCTTAAGCATCTTCACAATCAATGGTTCTCAAAATTGTATGATAAGTGTGAAACATGTCAAGATTTATAATACATTATGTAGTTATCATTATTGATTGATTTGAAGATTTGCATTACAAACTTTCAAAGCCATTTAAAGTGTTTTATTCCATTTTAAGGAACCAATTTTCTTTTGTGAATTGATCTTATTTTCAGCATAACTCCAGTTATTTTGGCATTTTGTGAGCATAGGTTTCTTCTTCTTCTTCTTCTTCTTCTTCTTCTTCTTCTTCTTCTTCTTTTTTTTGAAGCCATGTTCCTTTTTTTTTCCCAAAGAAGTCATAAGACCCCTTCAAGGAAAGAAATGAAACAGCTGGCCTATACAGTACTTACTAGTTACAAATTGAGTCTTTTTAGGTAGAGGATACTCTGGTCAACTCATTCATCAAATTGGAAGAATGTATTGATCTCTGTATTAACAATTTATAAGAAAAATGCATTACACTCAGTCTTCACTTTATTTTTTCATAGTAAGATTAATAGAAGCAAACTGTAAATTTACAATGAGAGGGAGATTACTGTCATAAAAATGTATTTTATTCTCTATGCCAGACTAGTAGAGCTATGTCTTCACAGCAGTTTTCTCTTCAGAAGCTGAACAGCAGCAAGTTGAGTAATTATTAGAAACATAGCAAGTCCTTGGATATAGACTCTTTGGTGAAAATCTTATTCTAAGGCATTATATTGTATGTATAGAGAAAAAAGATTTCCAAAGCAAGTAAATATCTTTGAAGAGTTTTTACTCCTAAAGTGATCTCGAAGCAACAAATTTAGCTTTATTGGGAAAATACAACATGGCTTGCTGCAGATATGTGATGCTATAGCAACCATTAAACTCAAAGGAATGGCAACCGATAAAGACTCAAGTTCCAGATAGAATTAAAACCTGTACCTAGTTATGCACAGAACATTAGGTTGAGCTAGAGCTATAATCAGAACTTCATTTATGGATTACAGTTAAGGACAAAATTCATAAAAAAATGCATGCATCATTTACACAGAACTTTTTTGCATTTTTATTAAAAAGCATTTACCGATTCATTAAGTTATCTCTTTTTCTTCCTTTCTTGGTTTCGAGTGGCCAGCTCTCAGCTATGCACTGATGGAAAGGCAACCTTACAGGGAGAGTGTTATGGAGAAAATGATTTGTTTCACTGTACAGTTTTCTGCAAGAAGACTGGGTATGTAGGGTTGCATAAGGTCTGAATCCTATTTGCCCTCAAGCATTTAGGTTGCAGAACTATTTGTTGCAGCTACCAACAAGAAACCAGACTACAAAGGGCGCAGTGCTTTCTAAAACAACTACTGGTGGACAGGGTGATTTATTTACTTTCATTTTATATTTACCTTTCGGATGCTTTAATCACAGAGGTGCTTATACTTCCTTTCCAGGTCATGAGTTTTAATTGCCATTTACACCTTAACGTTAGCACATAATTTTATATGGTTTGTTTTTGTATCACACATGACCTTCGGGATATAAATGAATGTCTTTGAAGCTTTTCAATGCCTGAATAAATGTACATTTTTCTGTATATGTAACTCAAGGAACTAGTTTGATTGAAGAACATTATTACCAACACTAAAAAGAAATATAAAGACAGATATGACATTATATTTCCCTTGTGTCATTAGTCTTTATTTTATAATTACATTTTCTAATCTACTGCCTAACTGCCTTCTCTTGAGGTAGAGCTAAAAAATCAAAGGAGTGGTTTGTTTGCACTATAATGTTGAACTTTGGAAGCAAATTTTAAGGAATATACTTTCAGTGGATTGATGATGAGTTAGTCACTGGAATACAGTATATCATATAGTGAGATAAAATAATACAAGTAACAACATTAACTTTTGCCTCAAACTATATTCTAAATTATTCAGACCAGAACAAGCAAAGGGCAAACAAAAAAATCCGGAAGCCCTCTTCAGTGTAATTGATGTGGAATGTATGTGTGTGTATGCATGTCTCTTCTGGGTGTTTATATCTCTCAATACCAAAAATGCTGCTGACATGCTTCACTTAACTATTGGATGTCCATGTTGCTCTTTTATTAAAAAAAAATATTAAGTTGGAACTTTTTACAAAAAAATCATATTAGAATTTTGCATTTATAGAAAGGATTAAATAAAAGCTTATTTAAACACACACACACAACTTTTATTTAGCCCTGGCTAGGTAGCTCCATTGGTTAAGAGCATCATCCCAATATGGCAAGGTTGTGACTTTGATCCCTTGTCAGGGAACATAGAAGAATCAACCAATGAACGCACAAATAAGTGGAACAACAAATTAATGTTTGTCTCTCCATGTTCCTCTCTCTATATAGTCAATATATTAAAAAAATTATCCAGCCTGCTTATTTTATTCAGTTTGTTTTATTTGTAAAATTAATTCAATCTATCCTAGGATCAAAGTATTAATAAGATTTGAAAATATTTTCTGTTTAGACATTTTATTTTTTAATATATTTTATTGATTATGCTATTACAGTTATCCCATTTCTCCCCCATCATTCCCCTCCACCCTGCACACCCCCTCCTACCCACATTCCCCCCCTTAGTTCATGTCCATGTGTCATAAGTTCTTTAGCTTCTACATTTCCCACACTATTCTTGCCCTCCCCCTGTCTATTTTCTACCCACCTTCTATGCTGCTTATTCTCTGTACCTTTTCCCCCTCTCTCCTCCTCCCACTCCCCTGTTGCTAACCCTCCATGTGATCTCTATTTCTGTGTTTCTGTTCTTGGTCTAGTTGTTTGCTTAGTTTGCTGTTGTTTTAGGTGTGGTTGTTAATAATTATGAGTTTGCTGTCTTTTTACTGTCCTATTTTTTATCTTCTTTTTCTAACTTCCTTTAACATTTCATATAATAAGGGCTTGGTTATGATGAACTCCTTTAACTTGACCTTATCCGAGAAGCACTTTATCTGCCCTTCCATTCTAAATGACAGATTCGTTGGATAGAGCAATCTTGGATGTAGGTTTTTGCCTTTCAAGACTTCAAATACTTCTTTCCAGCCCCTTCTGGCCTGTAAGGTCTCTTTTGAGAAATCAGCTGACAGTCTGATGGGAACTCCTTTGTAGGTGACTGTCACCTTATCCCTTGCTGCTTCTAGAATTCTCTCCTTCATTTTAATCTTGGCTAATGTAATTATGATGTGCCTTGGTGAGTTCCTCCTTGGGTCCAACTTCTCTGGGACTCTCTGAGCTTCCTGGACTTGCTGGAAGTCTATTTTCTTTGCCAGATTGGGGAAGTTCTTCTTTATTATTTGTTCAAAAATGTTTTTCACTTGTTGCTCTTCTTCTTCCTCTTCTGGTACCCCTATAATTCAGATGTTGGGACGTTTAAAGATGTGCTGGAGGTTCCAAAGCCTCTCCTAATTTTTTTGAATTCTTGTTTCTTCCTTCTTTTCTGTTTGGTTGTTTGTTTCTTCCTTCTGGTCCACTCCATTGATTTGAGTCCCAGTTTTCCTCCCATCACTACTGGTTCCCTGTGTGTTTTCCTTCATTTCACTTATTGTAGCCTGTATTTGTTCATCTAATTTGTGAGCAAAATCAACCAATTCTGTGAGCATCCTGATCACCAGGGCTTTGAACTGTGCATCTGATAGGTTGGCTATCTCTTGGTCACTTAGACAAATTGGTTCTGGGACTTTGATTTGTTCTCCGTTTTGAGCCATTTTTTTGGGGGGGGGTCTGATCCCAGCTGTTACATAGTGAGGGGTGGAGCCTTAGGTGTTCTCCAGGGCAGGGCAGCCCAGTTGCTGGGTAGTGATGCTGTATATGGGGGCAGGGTCTGAGAGGGAAGAATGGCACCTGCTCAGCTCTCTCTCAGATTCCAGTCCCTTCTGCCACTTCCCTTTCACCTGGATTATCTGCAGGCAAATGTGGGACCATGTGGTCAGCCAGCCACCTTGGGCAGCCTCACTGGGTCTGCATCGTATCACCCTGTGCCTGGGGTCCTCTAGCTGCCACCTGCACACCTGGGATCTGCTAGCTGCTACTGCCTACATGCCTGAGCTCACACCTCCACTTTTTCCTGCTGCAACTCCGCCCTTCTTACCGGTCTGGATGAATGGTTGTTGGACTTCCATACAGTTCAATTTTCTATCAGTTCTGGATGTTTTCTTGTTTCTAAATCTTTGTTGTCCTTAATTTTGGTTGTGAGAGGAGGCACAGTGTGTCCACCTATGCCTCCTTCTTGGATAGAAGTCTCTTTAGACATTTTAATTCACATGTTAGAAAACACAGAAACCAGGTGAGGAAAGATGAAGTAATGCCTTTGGCTAATTATCTATCTTTTTGATCTATCTATGTATTATCCATCTACCTTTATAATTTCTGGGGGGTCTGGGAGCAGATTTGGAATTAGCTTACTTGAAGAAACATCTGAAATATGTCATGGTAATCACCCAAAAGCATACACACACACACACACACACACACACTTCTGTTTTACATACAAATATTTTTATTTTATATATTATTTTTTCTATAGAGTTAAAAATCTTTGACATATCTACAGCAGTACTTTTCAATCTTTTTCATTGTTGTCCATAAGAAGAAGTTATCACAACACTAACAAAGCATATTAAATACTGAAGAATAAGAATGTATCTGTAGATTTGAGCACTGGAGAGACAAAAACCATTGTAATATCAAAGGGTTTTTTTGTGAGTTATTTTTTTCCCCAGAGCAAATTTTTCTCCTTGGGGTCAATAACACTTCCGTTGAAAATCTTTAATATATTTCCATTGCCTCATGACAATTATTCCCTTCTCAAGCTTTACATTTTCTTTTGGATTAAAAATGACTATAACTGGTTAACACAAATACTTTTGTTATCTTTGTTTCAAAGGCTAATCTAATCTAATAATTAAAAATAAAAATGAGTTATTTATTACTTAATGGTTATTTTGCTGACTTCAATAGGCTATTTTAAAAATATATTTTGGGTTAGCCACCTCAAATGACTCATGAAATAAAAAACACATTTATATACAAAGACAAAAATATTACAACTTTTAAAAATAAAGCTTTTACTTTGCTGATCTACCTTCTCCCTTTTCTAACTTCTCTTTTCCCCTTAAATAGTGTGTATATACAGTCTAAAAGTCACATGTAATATATTCATGTCAATGCATGTATTCTGAGTTGACTTCCCCACTGTAGCCTCCATCCGTGTTTCTATTAGCATTTATTTCCTTTTCTAACACAAATCATTTTGAGAAAGGGAAATCCATTACATTTTCAAACAAATTACACTTGTAAATGAAATAAAAATCCTCAGGGACATTTCACTTCAAAGCATCTAAGGGCTTAAAGTGGATATTGGATTACCAGTTATATCTCGAAAAGGAAATGACCGCTGTGTACACAAAGGTTTACAAGTACATGTATTTCACAAAGATGCAACACACTGAATCTGTCCTCATAGAGCAAATCATTTCTTATAACTTTCTCAGGTAAAAATATGGGACAATTAATAGTTTTTAATACCTTAAAATAAATAACCAATAAAAATTCTGTTTGTATCTCTTACCAACCTTTAGAATGGTGTGAATATTTTTAAAGAAAGAAAGTATTTTAAAATAAAACAAGCCCTTAACTTGGGTCATATCATTTATAATATATTCCCAATGAATGATTCAGTACTATTCTTTAGTTAATTTAGGAATGACAGCTGATTCCTTAATTTATTCTTCTTAGCTGCTTTTTATGAGAAATACTAGTGTGATTAACCAAGAACATGCAACTGTGAAGCTGCATAAATAACTTAAACCATTTATAATTTTGTCTCTTTAGGAACTAACTAGAATTGAAACAGTTAATTATTTGTGATAATCAGCTGATGAAAACATGAGTAATTCACATGAAGATGTGACAGCGCAGAAACCTCATCTTTAAATTTTCTTTAATCTGTCAATTTACTTTTTTCCTTTGACTCAGACTGGCCTCATCTGGTGCCCTGAGTCGCCCACTTCCCCCTCTCCTGCTTAGTCATTAAGCCCTCATGACAATGAGGTTCTGGTCAACAACCAGTAGTCTTAGGAACAAAGTCATGGGCCCATTGACTACTGAGATAGAGTTAAAAATAATATCTTTGCCTCAGCTGTGTTTTAGCTCCTGACCCAGGAAAGTGGAATGATCCCATAGAATAAGTCCTCTTGAAGTTGGACAGAACACCTTCATGGCTGACATCCAGGCCAGATGCAATGGTCAATTACCACTACCCCAGCACTAACTAACCAGCAGAGAGGGCCCTAACTCTCTCAGTCACCCTAATCAATGATTCTTTCTTTATATAACCCATCCCCTGGAAACCATCAGGGGGCCAGGTCTTTGAGCATGAAACATCTGTGACTCTGGGCATCTCCTTAGTGAATCCTTCCTATCGGGGCTGCAAATTCCTGTTCCTCGTGTCTTATTGGGCTTTGAAAGTGCAAAATGGACCCTTTCTGTCCACTAATAAGGACTTACCTTTAAAACACCAAAGCAATTATTTTTATAAAGTTTTCATGTTTAGTTTTTAACAAATGTCATTTTTATGAAGTTATTGTGAGGAGACAATTTTCCATGTTCTCTCACATTTCTGCATATCTTGTGAAAAAGAGCAATGGCCACCTTTTTCTAGACTATGTTATGAAAAATATTTGTAGCGAAAAAGCCTTGAAAGATAGAGATGCTCCACTGTGCCCCCTCCCCACCCCACCACACACGTCTTAAGCCAATAGGGAGTTAGTTTACTGTCCAGTACAACAAAGGAAGGTTCTTCTTCCAGAGCAAAGGTCTGGCTGGCTTACTGCCCCTTACAATAGTTTGAATTCCCTAAGTCAAGTCCCACGGCCAAAAAAATAGATGTCACCTGGCCTTTGTATCACTATAAGGGAACTATTTTTTCAAGAAGTGGCACAAATGTTGAAACACTGCTACTACTCTTGTGGTGAGCATGAATAAAGAAGTATTTTTGTTTTGTTTCCATTCATGAAACTGGCAGGCCAATCTGTGGCACTGCCTATAGGGTAAAACTTCAGACCCTTCACAGTACTTCAAAGTCACCTCCCACCTAAATGTCTCCAACAGTGGTACACTGCTTTTCAAATAAATACAAAAATATTCGAGTCATCCATAAAACCTTGCATGGCCAAGGCTGGCTTCACCTCTGAAGTTTTATCTCCAAAATTTTCTATACTGTCCCCCTGTAATTATACTGATCTTCCTTTTTACTCCAAACACTGGGCCTGCATTTCCATCCCAGGTCTTCTGTCCTGAAAATTCTTCTTTACATATTAAACACATATTCATGCTTCAATTTTCAGTGTAAGCATTCCTCTTCCAAAGAAACTGTACCTGAGTCCCAAGACACAAGCAAGTATTTCTGTTACACACTTATACAACTTCCTCGACTTTCCTTTCTCTCATTTGTCACATTTTGAAATTAAATATTTTTGTGATTACATATTTTTTAACTTTCTGTCACCTAAAACCAGTGTATTTTTGGTGACAGTTATCACATATAAGGTGTCAAAAAGGGTGTCACACATAGGAGAATCTCAATATGTGCTTAATGAATAACACTTATTAAGTGTTTAATATGCATACAGAAACCATATATAATCATATGAAACATAACAAAAAAGAAATCATATTTTATAATCTCATGAGCCTTATACTTGTAGAATTATTGAAGAATTATTTTATAGTGATTAGATTTTCTGTTTCGGAGACCACATTGCTTAAATGCATTTCTGATTCTGCCAGTAATTCATGACACCTTGGCCAAGATTTTGATATTTTTGAGTGTGACATATAATGATGTGCTCGATAAATTTTAGTTATGTATATTTATGACATATTCAAGGTGCCTGAGACATAATAGGTAGGTAACTATAAGCCATTAAAATTCTTTTTCTTCCTTTTCAACACAATAGTGAAGCTGTCATTGAAACACCAACACGAGGTATGAAGCAATTTGTTCATCCTTCTCAGCCTGTGTCTTTTTTTAAAGTCCACTTTTTGCTTGGGTTAAAATAGTAAAATTGGACAAGTTATAGCCTATCTTTTCTTACCAGAAATCTTTCCAAAATTAGGGACAAACTATTTTTCTTATACCTAGCAATTCAATCCCTTTGAACTACAATAAAACCTAAAATTGAGAATTTTAAAATATCTGGTATATAGTAGCTGCTCAATCAATAAATATTGAGATGAGAAAAATAATAGATTTCTATGTATTTGTCATAGTTACCTGGAGAAATAGAATTAATAGGATATAGGGTATATATGATCTGAGGAATTGGATTACATGATGTGATTATGGAGGGTGGGAAGTCCCTTGATCTGCCATCTGGAAGCTGGAGACTCAGGAAAGCCAGTGATACAGTTCAGTCTGAGGTTGAAGGCCTAAGAACCAGGGGAGCAAATAGTATATGAGGTCTGTCTGGAAAAACTCCAGCCATTGTTAATATGACAAAAACAGTTTGCATGACATTGATGTAATCTGGCAACCAAGGAGAGTGGACTGGAATGCACAGGTGTGAACAATGATGACTTCACTGCACTAGTCAGTGGGGGCAGTAGATGCCATTGAGTGAGCATGTGTACTGTGTGGCTGTTGCATTCTAAATGACTGAGTGAGTAGAGGAACAAATCTGTATCAAATTTCTCTGTGGAAACTATTTGGATGATTCAGAGGGTGACAACTATGGGAAACTGGTGACCGGCAGCTTCATCATGACAACACTCCCATTCACACATCTCATCTTGTGCAGAGTTTTTTGGTGAAACATCAAATCACCCAGGTGACTCAGCCCCCTCTACAACCTAGATTTGGAGCCCTGTGACTTCTGGCTTTTCCCAGAACTATAATCACCTTTGAAAGGGAAGAGGTTTCAGAGCATCAGAGAGATTAAGGCAAATATGACAGAGGAGCTGATGGTGATTGGGAGAACTGTGTGACGTCCAAAAGTTCCTACTTTTAAGGGAACTGAGGAGTCATTGTTTTTTGTACAATGTTTCTTGTATCTTCTTTAATAAATGTCTTGATTTTTTCTATTGTGTGGCTGGATACTTCCAGAGCAGACCTCATTAATACTTTCCTATAAGAATAATTCATATCATCTATTAACAATCCTGGTTTATTTACAATGACATATAGGAAATTGATTTGAAGATAAGACCTATTTTGTAATGTTTACACTAACACTTATTGTCTTTTTAAATTCAATATTTATTTGACAAATCAATCCTTTATGGTGGGATGTTGTTTGAACAAGACAGAAATAAGACATAGCAGGGTAATGAAGTAAACCCAACAGAAAAGATATTCTGGTTTAAAATGGCCTAATATGGTTCTGTCAATAAAGGCAAAATAAAAAATTATAAATAAAGACCAAGTGAAATCCATGGCGCACATGTATTTAGAGCAAAATTATATATAGAGAGGATGAATAGAAGAATTGTGAGGTGGGCATAATAGTGAGTTACCCCCTCCAAAGATGTATATTTCATAGTCTCCTGAATCTGTGCTTAGGTTAATTTATATGGCAAAGGGGAATTAAGGTTGCAGATGTAATTAAGTTTGCTAATCAGCTAACCTGAAAATAGTAAGATTATGTTGGATTATCAAAGTGGTCCCAATTTAAGCAGAAAGATCCTTCTACATGGCAGGAGAAGGCAGAAGAGGGAGAACGCAAGATGTAAGAGTAAGAAAGACTTGTTCCAAGGCTTGCTGGCTTTGAAGATGGAGGAAGGGCAGGGGCTGAGGAAAGGGGGCACTCTCTAGAAGCTGGAAATACAAGAAAAAATTTTTACCCTGAAGCCTCTGGAAAGAACATAGCCCTGCTTACACTCGACTTTAATGTAGTGAGCCCTTTTCAGACTTCTGATTTCTAGTACTATAGAATAATAAATTCATCTAATTTGAAACCAGTAAGTTTAAGTAATTTTTTACAGCAGTGATAGGAAACTAATATAGATAGGTTCAACAGAAAAACAGCATAGTAAAAACTCTCCTAGAAGCTGCTAGGGAATTTTAAATACTGTGAGATATAAAAATGGCAGTCAAGACAGTAAGAGACCTGGGGAAAAGAGGGTGGGCTACAGAGAAAAGGAACCACTTACAGAAGAAGAACCTGAGGATTTCAGTGGTAAATCACATGCTTTGGGTGGTACAGTTACCGTGAGGCAGAATCCAGCTTTGTTATAGGTGAGCTGATGGACTCTCAGGGCCCAAGCCTTCTTATTGCAGCTGCCCTGTAAGGTAAAGAGCTCATTAGAAAACCTTTGCTGAAAACTCTCTCAAACATCTACCCTGCTTCCCAATAGTTATCAAGTTATTCTTCTGAATAGCTTTATATTTGATTCACCTGCAATTGACTTAGATCATTTATTCATTATCTTTATTAGTTCATCCTTACTGCCTCACCAGGAAAGCAAACTCCTTGCAAGCAGAAACCTTATTCAGCCTTGTTTTTCAAGCACCTAAAACCATGACTGGGCCAAAGTAGGCCATAAAATGTTGTTGAAAAATAATCTGTAAACTGTTAACTATGTCTAAGCCTGGGGACGTTCTTCTTAGGTCACCCTCACTGCTTATATAATGAGGATTAAAATAGACTTCAGGGAGTCTAGCAAGCAGTCAATTTATAAGGAAACTGTGGCAGGAGCAGCTGAGACTGGGGGGGCGGTGAACAGTTTGCTGGTGTAAAGTGAAAACAGCTGTTGAAACAGAGCAACTATATTCTGAACACTGGAGTTAGACGATTAGGGATTTTTTTTTTAGGTAGCAATACAATTTAAGTCGTTCCCTTCTTTCCCAAATCCAGAGAGATGCATAAAATAAAAATTTAAAAAAAATTATAAAAGCATTTCTATGAGTCAGTTGACCCCTTTGGCTCTTATGAGACCCTGTGACATAACAAATAGAAAATAGTATTGCAGAGCTATTAAAGTATAATCGATGAAGGCTGCATTTTAAAGACCGAAATTTGTATAGTTACACAAATTGAGACATATTAATTAATTTAGTGTTCTGTCTGAAGTGAATCCTTTTGTACCATCTATGGGAATGAAATACAGATTTTGATCATTGAAAATGAATCAAATGAGAAAAGAGAAATATACAAGGTCTGTAAGAAGATAGTCCTCCTGCCCCATATTGCTCTATGTAAGAAACACAGGGCCAGAACAAGGCATTTACAGGTAACACTGGAATTGCACAGTGAACATGCCTATACATTAGTTCCAGTATATTTATGTATCACACACATATAATATTATCAAATTTATAAAATCAAGTTATTTAATTTAATATACAAGGTCAGGCACAAATAACATCCATTTTTTATTACAAAATCTTTAATTATAAAATCATAAGCATGTCATTCTGTGGCATAACAATGTCATACTCAAGCACAACTTATGACATTTTAGGTGAAATATTCAAATTAAAACTATAATATACATATAGATAGATACATAGATATATAGATAGAGACAGAGAGAGAGAGAGAGACAGAGACAGAGACTCAGGGGAAGACTTTCATTTTAATGTCTTCCTCTTTTTTAAAACTTGTGAATTTTTAAAACAATTAAATAAGGACAGAGATACAGTTGCCCAATATCCCCCATTGCCCTCCCCTGCCCCACTATCCTTTCCTCCCCATCCCAAACAAATGTAGGACTGGTCAAACATATGCAGCAACTCTTACCAGCACTGGTACTCGAGCATTGTGATTCTTGGAGAAGGGAACACATGAAGGGAGCCCCAGGTCTCCCCAGTTCTTTTTCAGAACCAGTCTTCTAACCGCAAGCAGCGCGTCAGAACCTAAGACAAGACGGCCGTGTCGCTGAGTTGATAACGGACTATGGGATGTAAAAAGCAGTGGCGTCTGTGCACACAGTACGAGAGAACAGGGAGCTATGTGGAGTCCTCTTTGAGGTTCCTTAGGAGCTGTGGGCTAAGAACAGACTAAACATGCACAGGGAAAGATTCTAAAATACATAAATATTTACTGAGACTGGCTGAGACCAACTGGAGGTTCCATGGATAATATGGAAGTTCTTTGTCAGCCACAGTAAAGAAACCTTGCTTAGCACATTAAGATTGCAACTGAAATGTCCAATATGACCAAAGTTTAGAATAAGAATCACCTCATAGTATAAGTACCATGCCTTGGGACAAATAAAAATATAAACAATTTGACAAAGAATAAAATCAGGCCTGAAAGAATTAAGAAAATCTGTCAGCAATTTAATTATCTGGCAGAACACAATTCAATACCCTTGAAGAAAACAGATTCCAAACCTGATAAAAATGTATTATTCAGTCCTACTCAGTCCCTATGAAATCTCGGTTACGTTTCCTATGCAAACACAGTTCAAGACACGTCATCTAGTGGTGCTTCCTAGGCCTTACCACACACCCATTCTAGTCACATCTCCTGCATGAAAGCCTGGAAATGGAACTATTCACTAAAGAAAACACACAGGTCAAATGTGACTCAGCAGGAGAAAGGCTACTGGATGGGGGTGGGCCTTAGAAATAGTGCCATTCAGCATGCCCTATTGGCTGATGAGGAGACACCTGTTAAGTGTCACCCATCTCCTTGTATATGCCACTTAAGAGGATAAAATATTCTCTTTGGTTGCAAATTAGAATTTCGTTTGACTAATTCTTTTAAATAAAATTAGTTTGATCAGTTTTGTTACTAAAAACAAAACAAAACAACGCAATATAGGAAACCCAACTAAGTCTACAGTGCTCTATATTGAAGTGTGGACAGAACAACACAGAGTTCCGTGATGGCTCTAAAACAAATACCTATACAGGTTTCGTTTGTGTGTTTGAAATAAATGTGTGGTTGATACCATGAAGACAATTACATTTAACTTCTACAATAATAGTTGGCATTTATTGTCAGGCACTGGTCCGATATTTTATGTAGGTAGTGTATATTGTATTAAATTTTGAGGGGTGACATTAGTTAATAAGATTATATAGGTTTCAAGTGTACCTTTCTATGATACATGATCTGTATATTGCATTGTGTGCTCACCAGCCACCAATGTCAAATCATCTTCTGTCACCATATACTTGACTCCCTTTACTCTTTACTACTTCCCAACTCCCCTTCCCTTTGGTAAATATCATACTCTTGCCTGCATCTCTAAGTTTTTGTTTGTTTTTCTTACTTGTTCATTTGTTGTTTTCATTTTTATATCCCGCATATGAGTAAAATCATATGGTTTTTAACTTTTTCTGTCTGGTTTATTTCACTTAGCATGATATTCTCAAGGTTCATCCTTGTCACAAATCACAGTGCTTCACCTTTTCTTACAGCTGAGTAGCATTCCATCGTATTTACGTACCAAGTGTCCTTCAATAGATGATTGGATAAAGGATATATAGATAATATTTTAATTAAGTATTTCTATTAACTATGCTATTACAGTTATCCCATTTTCTTCTCCTTAGTCCCCTTCCACTCAATACCTCCATACTCTCCAACAATGCCCCAGCTTAGGTCATGTCCATGGGTCATACATATAAGTTCTTTGGCTTCTCCATTTCCTGTATTATTCTTAACCTACTCCTGTCCATTTTGTAACTACCAATTATGTTTCTTACTCCCTGTACCTTTTCCCCTATTCTCTACATTCCCCTGCCCACTGATAACCCTCCATGTGATCTCCATTTCTGTGCATCTGTTCCTGTTCTAGTTGTTTGCCTAGTTTTTTTGTTGTTGTTTGTTTGTTTTTAGGTTCATTTGTTGATAGTTGTGCGTTTGTTGTCATTTTGCTGCTCATAGTTTTGATCTTCTTCTTTTTCTTAGATAACTCCATTAAATGTTTCGTGTAATAATAGCTTGGTGATGATGAATTCCTTTAGTTTTACCTTGTCTAGGAAGCACTTTATCTGTCCTTCCATTCTAGATGATAGCTTTGCTGGATAGAATAACCTTGGATGTAGGTCCTTGCTTTTCATCACTTTGAATACTGCTTGCCAGTCCTTTCCTGCAACGTTTCTTTCGAGAAATCAGCTCATAGTCTTATGGGAACTCCCTTGTAGGTAACTCTTTTTAATCTCTCTTCTCACCACAATCTGGGTTCTGGACACAGGCAGAACCTGAACCATAGAAGGGCCACTGGGGAAAATGGAGACAGACCCAGTCTTAGTCTCCTTGTTCTCTTTCCTTGCACTGTGCTAGTGTTGTCACTGTGTGTCACACTCCACTAACTGCTGCACAACACTTACAGACCTTCATGAAGTGTTTCTCTCCAAGTGGCACATAGAAGACAGACTTCCAGTCTTTCAGGGAGGAAACATGACAAAACAAAAGATCTTCCTTTTTTTTCAGCAGCTTATTTCTATGCATTTATTACATTTCACTTCATAGAACTAGAAAAGAATAAATGAGTAAATAAATTTTAAATTACTTAACCTTTACAAAATTCCACGGAACCAGTTAACCCAGTTCATGATTGTAATGGTCATGCTGAATGCTGCTGTAAGTACATTTTAATAGTGATTTGTTCACTAAAGATTCAATTTGTTTTTCTTATCCTATAACTTAGAAATCAAATTATATATAAATATAATTGAATTTACATTTTAAATTACCCTAAATTTTTCTTTAATGTTTTGTTCCTTCTAATTTTTCTTCTTTACATTTTTGCAAAAAATAAAGAATCAACATTTTTTCTTGGTCAAATACATTTTTATTTTATTGTATCTTGCTTCTTAGTATTTTTCTCAGTGATTGTCCTGCTACATTTTCATTATTAAGATTACAAAAAGAACAGCTAGCCCTACTCCCCTCCATTTTACAAATAGGATATTTATGTTGATGGAGTTTAAGGGATAATCCTACACTCATCAAGTTATCTGGCTAGTTAACTATTTAGTTGAATAAAGGCAGAACTGCAATCCTACTTCATATAGTCTAATCCCATTTTTCTTAGAGAAAATTAATTATTAAAATGTATAAAAATGATCAGTAAATTATAATGCTTTATTTAAATAATGAAATATGTTCTATTCATTTAAATATAAATATATGATTTCTGTTCGTATGAAATCTGCTACTTTCACCATATTGTTTTTTGAAGTTTTTATATTTAATCCCCTCAAAAGAAACAAATTGTAGTTACCAAGATACATAAGAGTGAAATAGGCTCTTGATAATTAACTCTAAATCACTTTATGTAATTTTAATGAATAATTCTAAGAAAATAAATCCCATGCTGACTTGATAGAAATTACATAAAAGTACATATATCATATATGAATCCATGTAAGTTTTACAATATTACATCAATGGCATTACACAAGGTATATGTGTACATGTGTATCTATAAATGTATATATCCCCTATAAATTAAACAAATAAGAATTGACAAAATTATTTTAAATATAGTTTATTGATTATGCTACTACAGTTGTCCCATTTCTCCCCCATTATTCCCCTCCACCCTGCACACACCCTCCCACCCACATTCCCCCTTCTAGTTCATGTCCCTGTGTCATAAGTTCTTTAGCTTCTGCATCTCCCACATTATTCTTGCCCTCCACCTGTCTATTTTCTACCTACTGTCTATGCTACTTGTTCTCTGTACCTTTTCCCCCTCTCTCCTCCTCCCACTCCCCTGTTGCTAAACCTCCATGTGATTTCCATTTCTGTTTTTCTGCTCCTGTTCTAGATGTTTGCTTAGTTTTCTTTTGTTTTAGGTGTGGTTGTTAATAATTGTGAGTTTGCTGTCATCTTACTGTACATGTTTTTATCTTCTTTTTCTTAGGTAAGTACCTTTAACATTCCATATAATAAGGGCTTGGTGATGATGAACTCCTTTAACTTGACCTTATCTGAGATGCATTTTATCTGCCCTTCCATTTTAAATGAAGGCTTTGATGGATAGAGCAATCTTGGATGTAGGTCCTTGCCTTTCATGACTTGGAATACTTCTTTCCAGCCCCTTCTTGCCTGCAAGGTCTCTTTTGAGAAATCAGCTGACAGTCTGATGGGAACTCCTTTGTAGGTGACTATCTCCTTATCCCTTGCTGCTTCTAGAATTCTCTCCTTCATTTTAATCTTGGCTAATGTAATTATGATGTGTTTTGGTGTGTTCCTCCTTGGGTCCAACTTCTCTGGGACTCTCTGAGCTTCCTGGACTTCCTGGAAGTCTACTTTTTTTGCCAGATTGGGGAAGTTCTCCTTTATTATTTGTTCAAATATGTTTTCCACTTGTTGCTCTTCTTCTTCCCCTTCTGGTACCCTTATAATTCAGATGTTGGGACGTTTAAAGATGTCCTGGAGGTTCTTAAGCCTCTCCTAATTTTTTTGAATTCTTGTTTCTTCCTTCTTTTCTGTTTGGTTGTTTCTTTCTTCCTTCTGGTCCACTCCATTGATTTGAGTCCCAGTTTTCTTCCCATCACTATTGGTTCCTTGTGCGTTTTCCTTCATTTCACTTATTGTAGCCTGCATTTGTTCATCTAATTTGTGAGCAAAATCAACCAATTCTGTGAGCATCCTGATCACCAGTGCTTTCAACTGTGCATTAGATGAATTGGCTCTGAGGCTTTGATCTGTTCTCCTGTTTGAGCCATTTTTTGGTTTTTGGTTTTGTTTTGTTTTTGTTTTGGTCTGGTCGCAGCTGTTATGTATGAGGGGCAGAGCCTTAGGTGTTCCCCAGAATGGGGCAGCCCAGTGGCTGGGTTGTGATGCTGTATGTGGGGGCAGGGTCTGAGAGGGAACAAAGGCACTTGCTCTGCTCTCTCTTGGATTCCAATCGCTTCTGCCTCTTCTCACAAGCAAATTGGGCCCTTCTGGTGCTGATTTCCATGTGTGTGGGCTTGTGTACATTCTAGGACCATGTGGGTTTCTCCAGTGAACTCTCCTGTGAGACTGGGAGTCTCTCCTGGCACCTCAATCCCCTAAGTGTTTTCAATCAGTGTTTTTAGGTTTTATTTCCTGGTGCTGGGGCCCTGGGTTTTGATGTCTGTCTTGCTCCCTGTTTTCCCCTGGATTATCTGCTAGTGAATGTGGGACTGCCTGGTCATCCAGCCACCTTGCTCAGCCTCACTAAGTCTGCCCATTGCCACTTGGTGCCTGGGGTCTGCTAGCCACCGCCTGTATGCCTGGGATCTACCAGCCACTGCTTGCGTGCCCGGGTCCATCAACCTCCACTTTTTCCTTCCACGACTCTGCCCCTCTTACTACCAGGCTGAATGAATGGTTGTCGGACTTCCGTACAGTTCAATTTTCTATCAGTTCTGCTTGTTTTCTTGTTTCTCAATCTTTTTTGTCCTTAATTTTAGATGTGCGAGGAGGCACAGTGTGTCCACCTATGCCTCCATCTTGGCCGGAAGTCGACAAAATTATTTTTGAGTGGTTCTGTCAAAATATATTCAATTATTTCCTTGAACTTGCTCAGATTAAATTATCAAACAATTATTTGGCATTTCACAAATAGTCTTATTCAACTTTTCTCTTGAATTACTTTATAGGAAAATCTTGGGAGAATAGAAGTGAAGATAGGGAAAAAGAATAAAAAATTGTCAGTTATAAATTTGTATTGAAGGCAATAGTTGTTATATGTTTAAAAGGATTAAAATCTATGGACATTTGCTGAGATAAATGACAGAAAAAAGAAAAAACTCTCAAATCCCTTCAGTAGTGTTTTTAGTTCCAAAAAAATAATCAAGTGGGTTGACTTATCAGCACTGTGATCAGAAAAAGTGTAAGAAAGGTTCTACAAACAAACCATAATATTAGATATCATTTTTCTTCTTAGAAAAACAAATCTTCCAGTTGAATTGAACACTGTCGGGGAATTGAAGCATCTGTTTACAAAGGGAATTTGAGGGATGTTTAAAGACAACAGGGGCAGGGGTTGGGTGTGGGAGGTGGGGGTGGGTGGGTCAGGGGAGAGTTATGGGGGAAAATTAGGACAACTGTAATTGAACAACAACAAAAACAGATAAATAAAATGGCTTTTAAATAAGCTGGAAATGGCGTCTATATACTCATTTGGAGAAAGGGTGGGTGTAGGTATAACCAACTGTGATCAGTGCATAAGTTTAGCCATAAACATACAAAAAACGTCATCCAAAATGATAAAAATATTGTAATATATATTTTTTTAATTTTGGGATTTTAGCAACTATATGAGTATAGTTTTCATCATCTTAAACTGAATAGAGAAAGGTGATTACTATGTTTATTATGTCAACACAATTTTTTTTCCATATCACTCTATCTGACCAGTAGTTATCAAAGAAAGGAAGTGAGAATAAAGAATTTAGTAAAGAAGCAGCTAAAGCCCTTAAAAACCATGTGTATTAACCTAATGACATAGATTCAACATTTATAAAGTAAAAGTTGATGCAACTAAAGAAAGATATAGATAAATAGCGGGACATTTTAATATACCTCTTTAAATATTATACAAAACACATAGAAAAAGTTAATAAATTAGTGAGGATATTAATAATTTGAAAAGTACAATTCACTAACTTTAGCTGATTGATCTATGTAGAAATTCATAACCAATAACTTTAATATATGCATTCTTTTTTAAGTATTCATGAACATTTAGCTAAATAAGCTATATCTTAGGCAAAATCAGGTCAAATTAATCATCGCTCTATGGTGACAAAAATCACAATAGCAGTTACGTTTGGGGCGGTTGGGAGGAAAGGGGCACAAGGAGGCCTCTGAAATGTTATAATGGTTCTACATGTTTTTGTGCAGAAATGTAGGGGAACAGTGCAGAAATACATACATTCAAGACTTTCTGCAACTAAGATTTATGTGGTGATCTGTATGTGACTTCTAATACCAAATAAATACACTGACACCCATGAGAAAATTCAACAAGGAACTAGAGTTCTACCCACTTAAAAAAAAAAAAAAAAAAAAAAAAAAAAAAAAAAAAAAAAAAAAAAAAAAAAACTTCTTGTGGAACACATTCAGTGTACCAGACACTGAAGTTGCTGCATCTCTCCCCTATTCTTAGATATTTATTTAAGAATTAATAAAATAATACATGATAAGAACTATTTAGTTAATTGTAATATCAAATTTTGGTTAACAGATTTTTTAAGGTGTCATCTTGAGCAACACTTAACTCTATGTGGTTGTCTGTCATATTCTTTTCTCCAAGTAAACCATACTCTACAAATTGCATTTGATTTGAGCTGAGACTATGCACACAGAATGTGATGGAATTGACACTGGCCCTTACAGATAGAAGTTTCTGACCAAGACTTTACAAAAGCCTGGTAGCTTTCAACTCTGCATATGTGAGAACACAGTAAAACCAAGACGGCCAGTTGTCTTGCTGGGGAGAACACATGGACCAAACACATAGCGATGACATTCAAAAGGGGAGAAGTTCATAACCACATGAAGAAAGAGAAGTCCAGTTTTTTCACAGCCTTAATTAACTAAGCCCAGTCTCCAGCCAATGCCCTATCTCCATCCAATCACTGATAGACCAATCGAAAGCTGGCCAGCAAAACAACTCAGCTGAATCTGTCCCTGATAGTAGGACTGTAAGCAAATAAAGTAGTTGGTTTTAAACCACTAAGTTTTAGGGTGGGTTGGTAGGCAGGAATAGATAGCTGAAACACTGTATCATTAACTTAGCTTGGGTTTGATGTTAAGTACGATAATTAGGCAGAACTGAAATGGAATTAACATTGGGGTTGTCACAAGAGTGACTTATGTTCACCTCAAGTAAGAGTGATGAAGCATATAATGGATTTTGAGTCTTTTAAAATCTAGTCTGCATTTATATCAAAAGAATTCTCTTTATCTTAATTGGAGTTGAGTTAGTGTTCTGTCTGCAAAATAGCCACAGGGAGGCCTACTGACCTAGCTTTTGTATGGAAACAAAGGGTGAAGCTTAATTTCACAGGCGTTGAGAACTTCCTTGCTTGTGTTTGAATCCAGAGGTTAACATACTTAAAGACTTTTTATATAATCTTGTTAAGATAATCTAAAATGAAAGTAAAACAATGTCCATTCAACAAAGGAGAATTTATTTTTTTAATTGCTTGGATAATTCAGGGAGGAAAAATGTCAAATTGCATCAATAAGAAACAGCAGAAGTTTGCAAGACAAATACAAGGCACCAGCTAAATTTGAATTTCAGATAAACAATGACTTTTTTACTGCAATATCTGGAACATAATTTATTACTTGTTTTATATAAAATTCTAATTTAGCATCTGGTATTTTTATTTGCTTAATCTGCAACCCTCAGCTAATAAAGTCAACAAATCAGATGGCAGAAGGAAGAATTGAATTGTGGGTGGGTGTGTTAAGTGGTAGAAGAAGAACTGAAGAGGATTCAGGGAAAGGACGAAGTGAAGAAGTTTGAAAAGAGAGGTAGATGGTGTAATATCCTTGCTTTGGAATTGGGAAGTAAACGTGTTAGCAAATCATAATGACACTTTATTGCAATGTGTGATCAGGAGGGTATAAACTTATCTCTCCATTATTTTCTATAGGTGTTATCAATTTTATCTTGCATTCCCAGGCGATGGAGAACAGAGACTTGACAATTCATAGTATCTCATTTCTCCCCCCTAGTTTAACCTGTCTTTTTTGGATGACTCAGTCCATTCTAAGGAAATGCTTAATCTTTCACATTCTACTTCTTCCTATTTACCCTCTTCATGATGGACTTAGGAGGATGTGAGGATTGATAGTGTGGGGGAGGGGAGCACCCATGTGCACCTGTTTCCACTGTGTCTGCATTTGCATGTTGGCCTCCACTCTCACCAAACATGTCGATGATGTGAAGAGCCCTAACTGGAAACACTGGAAACGTACGTGGTGCCCACAGCAGCTGAGGTCTGACTACAGCCTCCTTCTTGCCCATTCACACTGTAGGTTTCTCTAACCTACCTACACCCTATAAGAAAGATGCTGGAAATAGGATTTTTATACCCCCACATTTTAAAGAAAAATATTTGTCAAGACCATTCTGAAAGATCATTTATCCATAGGTTTACCTTTATAAAATGGTCTAGACCGAGTGGAATTAGTCTGTATTCTTATTTTAAGAACATAATAGTTCTATGAAGTGAGCAAAGATAAAATATTTATGAAAATACAGGTAATTTTTTAATACCTACTGACAGATGGCCCCTGTGGATTCTGTACTTACTGTTTGTGCCTGGCTCTCACCAGCCTTCTTCATTTCATATGAGCTTAGAGTTTACCTGGGGGTGTATCAATAGTTCATGAATTTGATTTTAAATAAGAATCTCTGTGTTTTGGCAGTTAGACTTATTTTTCTGCTCTTTAAAATGTAATCAGCATCTAAAATCAATATCACTATTCTTTTCAAAGGTTAAGATTTTATGTTCAGAGAAAGTTGATGCTTTATTAGTCTAGAAAGAGAGACGTTCCTTTTGAAACATTAAAAAACACAAACATATTAAATATATATTAGAAACTATTATCACTGAAGGGATATCTGGCTCCTATACTTTTTCTATATTATAGCCTATTATCTATTTTGAGTTCCTTTTGAACTTGCACAAAATATTGCAGAATTTTACTATGAAAGCTGTTTTACATATGTCATTTAAGTGTGTTTTCTTATTTAGCAGTGAATATTTATTCTGTCCATACAGCTACATCTACGGTCTTCCCAAGTTACCACACACACACTTTCAGGGTATTTGATTAAATTACCAGTTATATAAAAATCTTTTCCAGAGTGAATAAAAAGTGGACAAGATAATGGTAATTATATTATTATATGGAATATAATAAAAATATATCATTAGAAGAGATATTAACTAGAAAAATCACTGAAATTTTAGCATACAATTTTATATTTTTGCAATAAGGTGACTCAATTCAACAAGACAAAATCAATTATAACAAAATAATAGATGGTTTTAAAATAATATTGATGTTACTTTTAATTGTTTTCAAATGACTTTTAAATTAATAATATTATTTGATCTTTAAAGTAGCCTTATACTAGATAAAAGGTAAATGTTACCTCCTTTAATCTTTAAAGTGATTAAACCTCATATAAATCAACTTTAAAACCAAGTAGATAATAAATGTAAGTGATGAAATTTGCTCCAGTTTACCCTGCTCTCTTCATAGTACTCTAGAGCCTCAGTCCCCAACCTTTTTGGCACCAGGTACTGGTTTTGTAGAAGACAATATTCCTACGAAGGGGTGAAGGGGATGGTTTCCACAGGATTCAAGAGCATTACATTCCGGTTCCTAACAGGCCTGAACTGGTAGGAGTCTGCAGCCAGGAGGCTGGGGACCACTGCTCTAGAGGATGCTTTCGTTTTTACAATTGGTGTTAGGTTAAAGTGTTTACATTTATATTCTTTATTTTCTGTAAGTTCCACCTACAGTGCATTGAGAACAAGGGCTGCACGTAATTTATCAGGTCTACTCTCTACCAATATATGTTTGGTAAATCGATTTAAACTTTAAGGCCAAGATGGAAATGCTCTTGTTATAGAAATTGTAAATGTAAGTCAGAAACCTTCCTTTGTTTCATCTTCAGTTAGGAAAAAATAAAATAAAATAACTAACTTCATCAGCTTGGTAGAGTATTCTTTTCAAACAGTAGCAATCACACTACATAGTTCACATAAAACATTAGCACAGGCAGAACCAACAGCCAGAAGTCACCTATGCCAAATTTGGTGAAGCAACAGTTTTGTCTTTCAAATCAAGATGAAATTCTGCAGGGAGGAAACTTATTTGGAAATAAACAGAATCCTAAAGTATTATGCAATTGGCAAAACTTACTATGCATTTATGGTATTATGAGTTTACTGTATTTGGGTTTGTTCAAATAATTTCACATACCTAGTAGAAATTGAATCTTATGTGAAGATTTAATCTAACCGCAGCTGCAGCAATATAAATTACACTTAAGACTATGCTGATTGATTATAATCAGTTGTAATCATGTCATAATCATATTGCATTCTAGAGGCAGAGGCTGTTTAAGCTTACTCAGCAATGAGCTACATAAAGAAAATTATTTCTTATTTCTGACAGTCTCAGTCAACATTCAAAATTGCCTGCAAACAATAAGTTTTATTAAATTTATTGTTCAGGCATCAAATAACTTTCTCAATTTATCCACAGAAGTTCAAATGGAATTGTAAAGCAGTCTAAAACTTATTAACTACTATTTATATCAAAATAACTTCTTGAAAATATTCATAATTCAGAGTATGAATTGCATTGATGTACACATGTTTCAGATGCATTGTATTTCAAAGTATGTACATCTTACCTAAAAACAATCAATTGAGAAAGTGAAAAGCATAGAAAAGTATAAATGAAACAAATTGGCAAAATATTTATAATTTATTAAAGCATTTTCAAGCTCAGATTTGCAAATCATCTAGATTAGAGATTTCCAGACTTTTCCCATATAGAGACCTTTTTTAACATTGAAAAATGTGGTGGCACTCCCAAAAGAATGCTGGCACTTTTAGTAGCCATTTTGAGAAAATACATAACAAAAAACTACACTGGATTCATTATATCAGTTTTGAGCATGTGTGTATTTTATGAATCTCAGCAGCATTTACATACATGTATGTACAATATGTTATTTGTGTACTGTAAAGACTATGTTCAATAGATATATGAATTTTAAAAAATTATTAAAGCAGAATAATTGGTGCATAGAGGTTTATTATACTATTCTGCTTAATGTATATGCTAGAAATTTCCATGTTAAAAGTTATATATAGATATAACTCTTGTCTATATAAACATATATAAACATATATAACATATAAACACACACACACACATCCTCCCACCAGTCAGAATGGCTATCATCTATAAATCAACAAACAACAAGTAATGGTGAGGATATGGAGAAAAGGGAACACCTGTGTGCCACCGGTGGGAATTCAGACTAGTGTACCCACTGTGGAGAGTAGTATGGAGTTACCTCAGAACATTAAAAATTGAATTGCATTATGACCCAGTCATTCCACTTCTGGGAATATATATGAAGAAACCAGAAATACTAATTCAAAAGAATATATGTACCCCTATGTTCATAGCAGCATTATTTATAACAGCCAACATTTAGAAGCAGCTCAAGCACCCATAAATAGGTGAGTAAATAAAAAAGCCCTGGGCCCTGACTGGTGCAGCTCAGTGGATTGAGCATGAGCTGCAGACTGAAGGGTTGCTGGTTCAATTCCCAGTCAGGGCACATGCCTGGGTTGCAGGCCAAATCCCCAGTGGGGGCCACGTGAAAGGCAAGCACACATTAATATTTCTCTCCTTCTCTTTCTCCCTCCCTTCCCCTCTCTAAAAATAAAATAAATAAAAATATTTTTAAAAAGGATGTTAAAAAAAAGCTTTGGTACTTTTACACAATAGAATACTACTTGGTCATTGGAGAGAAAGAGAGAGAGATAAGGCAGGAGGGAGGAATGAAACTTTACCTTTTGAGACAGCATGAATGGACCTGGAGAGCATTATGCTAAGTGAAAAAGCCTGTCTGAGAAAGAGAGGCATCATATGATTTCACTTATATGTGGAATCTAGTGAACAAAATAAACTAACAAAGAAAGTAGAAAGAGATTCAATGATACAGAGAACAAATGGACAGCTATCAGAGGGGAGGGGGTTAAGGAGCTAGGTAAAAAAGGTGAAGAGATTAAGCAAAAACAACAACAACAAAAGATAAGCTCATAAACATACATAAGAGTATGATGACTACCAGAGGGAAATGGGGGTGCAGGGAGGTACAAGAAGGCGAAAGGAGAATAAATGGTGATGAACTTGACTTGAAGTGGTGAACACACAGTATAATATACAGATGATGTAGTACAGAATTGTACAACCGAAACTTAAATAGTTTTATTAACCAATGTCACCCCAGTAAATTCAATTAAAATTTTTTAAAGCAAAAGTACAAACTCACTGAGATCAGAGTAGTGTTTTACACTAAATCTCTATCCTCCATTCTGCAGTATGTGTAAAAGGTATTCAATAAATCCATACGGGATAATGAAAAATGTTTATATACATATATACACATATGTATGTATATTTATAGATAGATACATACATATATGTGTATATTTATGTATACATATACCTTTGCCATACAAAAATGAACCATTATATAAATATGTATGTGTGTGTGTGTGTGTCAGCAATGACAAAAGTGTTCTTTAATATCTAAATATCGAAATTGCTGTGTTTATTTCCCCAAACCCTAAAGGACTATTATTAGACACTTATTTCTCCTAAAGCTAAAGTTCCTGCGGGGTCATTTCAGCCTAACTTCCCCCATGTCACACATCACGCCGCCCACTCTTTCCCCGCGCTCTCAGTTAGCCTTCGTGAGCAGCCATGCAGGGAGCACTGCATCACTCTGTCATCAATGCCTTATTGTTATTAGGCTTTATACAATTAACTATAGCTCCCAAGAAACATATTAGTATTATGAATAAGTTGCACATAATCATCAGGCAAGGCTCATGCTGATTAGAACTGTGTCTTGGGTAAATGAAAAGCTAAAAAGTAAGACTTAAGATTTATATTTCAGATTAGCTGCTAAATAAATTGCTTTAGATTTTGGCAACTTGCTTAACTTTCTTCAATGTTTTATCTTTTTGTGTTTAAACATAGTGAATGTAAACCTGTATGGTAAAAGCTTGATCTAGAAAATTAATATGGATCAAATATTTGTTGTCTTTGATTCTGTACCTACCCTTGCTATCTAGTCTTTTATGCACATGAATGTGGATTGGACTGTGGTTGGCCAATTGACTTCTGGAATCAAAAAGGTAGTGCTGATCTATAACAAGAGGCTAAATAGGTCTTTTTCTTGATTCGGCATTTTAGCGTAGGTCTCAAAACCGAAGACAATCCATTTCAAATATCCACACATTCAGAAGAGAACAACTGGAATTCCTATGCCCTATTACTTTAAGAAATAACTCCGAACTAATTCGTCACATAGCTTTTCTCTCCCATTCTTCTTAAATAACAAGGGCCAGATTTATCAGGGGACAAAAGGAGTAGGAGTGAAGGAAGTGATGAGAGGGTTGTGTGTTTGTCCACACGTGTCCTGTGGTGAGGAGCAGAGAATCACCACCCCCCACTCTGAGTCCTGGGAGGACAACTTCAAGAGTTTGTGTATCGCAAAGACCGGCAGCTAACAATAGACTGGAAAAATCTAAGGGAGGGAAAGTTGCAATATTCAGCTGTGATAACAGATGAAAAACAGCGACAGCCAGCTTCACATACAACAGAAAAAGTACATGTTTCCTCTAGGACACCATAGAAACTAACGCAGATAGGCACATGTGAGCAATCTTGAAAAGACCCAACTAAAACCACTGTCCTCAGCATAAGTAGTGTGTGTGGTCTACATAGTGACAGAAATGACTGATGTGGAAGTGATAGATGGTCAGGGACTGTGTCACTTAGCTAAGTAGGAATTGAGAAGTCTTCAAAAGGGGGAAAATGGAGCTGATCTTTGAAAGCAAATAAAAGTTTCCTTAGTCACTCCGAAACTACCATTGCCAGGTTACACAAGCACCTACTATAAAATCGCCCCTGTTGCACTGAGGAAATGACCAGTAGAAGAAGGGGTAGTGAGGGAAAAGGAAAGAAAGCAATGTCCCTCCTCACTGTTGTTTCTGTCAGCTGAACGAGGCCTGAGCTGCATGGATAGGGGCTCTGGGTAAGGGTTGAGCTGACGAGAAAGGATTGAAACCTGAAGAGTCTGCTGATTCAGAATAATTCTGTAATGCTGGGATGTGTTTATTGTAAAATATCAACAGCCAGAACTGTGAGTGCAGTCATTTCACTAACCTATAAATAGTAGGGAAAAACATCAGGTTTTTTTCCAAGAAAAATTTTTTTTTTCCAAAAAGAATTGGTGACTTTTTTTTTGGAAACATATAAAGGAATAATCATGTCAAGAAAAGGGAGTTTTGGAATAAACGATCCAAGGCAATTGAAGAAAAATCCTAATCAAATGTTTACTTTAATCATAATGGGTTATTTTCTCATTTTTTTCTCATAATTATTTAAATGAAGAGGAAAGATATGCCCCATATAAAATTAGAATAAAAAGAAAATCTTAAGATTATAAAACAAACTCTACCACCAATGAGATCTTCTTTATGTTCATCTGCTTCACATAACTGATTCTCAGAATTTTTTAGAGAGAAAATAAAGAAAAAAGTAATAATTTTGAGGTATGATGCTCATGTTCTTAAGCTCATAGAAATGTGGGTGGTAGGCACTAAATTGATAGAACTAGTAAAAAAGCCTCCATCTGTATAATGTATTTTTGAAAGAAACTAAAAGTAGCTCAGAAAAATGACAACACATTGTCGTAAAATACTAAAAGTGCTGGAGAGGTTGGGCAGAAAAAGGCCCTCATTCACTGCTGGTGGGTGTGTAAACTGGAATAGCCGCTATGGAAAATGTTAGAGAGGCTCCTCAAAAAATTAAGAATAGTGTGAACATATGACCCAGCAACCCCTCTTCTGGGTATCTACCTGAAAAATTTGAAGATATTTATTCACAAAGATACATGCCCTCCTATGTTCATTGCAGCACTACTCATGATGGCCAAGACATGGAGACAACAGAAGTGTCCTTTGATAGATGAGTGGGTAAAGAAGATGTGGTACATGTATACAATGGAGTAACACTCGGCCATAAGAAAATACGAAATACTGCCATATGTGGAAACATGGATGGACCTTGAGAATATCATGCTAAGTGAACTAAGTCCAAAAAAGTTAAAAATCATATGGTTTCACTCGTATGTGGTATATAAAATTAAATGAAACAAATGAACAAATCAGAAAAGCAAACAAACAAAAATTCCTAGACATTGACATCAGCATGGTGGTTATTGGATGAAAGGAAGTAGGAGGTACTAAAGGGTAAAGGGGGTAAACATATGGTGACAGAAGATGATTTGACTTTGGGTCGTGCACACACAATGCAACATACAGAGCATGGAACACAGAAATGTACATTTGAAACCTATACACTGTAATCTTATTAACATGTAACCTCATTAAATTTGGTAAAATAAAAAATAGCAATACAGTATATAATCTTAGGTTATATTCAACATGTTTAAGTACAGTATAATTGAGTGAATCTATCACTAACCTGTTTCATGTCAGTCATTTCGTGATTATCAAAACTCCTTTGAACAGGCTTCTTGACTACCTTAATCATTAAAAAATAGAAATCACCATAAGTCACTGAAAAAACAGTAGATAAGAAACTGAAAATCTGAAATTAAACTAGAGTGAAATATCCAAAGGCTGAGAACAGGATTGTCTGGAAGTGGATTAGATTTAGCAAAATTTGGCATCTGCTGGAGATGTCATTATCAGTGGGAAAGGTCCGGTTCAGGGAACTCTAGACTCTAGGGATACCAGTCCTTTTATAAACCAGTTAAAGCACTTTAAAACTAATCAATGAATATGTTAATAATTAGAGAATCACTTACTCATTTTTTATTATATCACTATTAATTGCAAATATCATATACAGGAGGACAAATATGAATAATGTGTTTTCTGCCTTCAAGATACTTGCAATTAACAATCTAAGATGATCAACTCTAATACAAGGCAGACATTCACAAGTACAATATAATTGCATAGTTATCCTGTCTCAAGGCAAATGTATGGTGAGTTCTCATTAGAAACCTGGACATAGAGCTTTCAGTAAGGGGCTTGCAGCTCCAAGTGCCTACTCATTGTTTGGTGCCATTTACATCCTAGACCTTTTTCTAGGCCACAGACTATTTACTGTAAGTTTTTTTATGCTTTTGGGGGGCTTTTAGATTTATTGTTATTGTTGCTGCTGTTGTCATTTGAGATAGGGATAATAAGTAGGCTCCAAATTGCACGCCAATTCTAAATGGTCAGTAGCAGCTGCCTTCAGAGCTGCATAGCATTATGCCAAGTTCATCAGGAAGCAATGCTGGATCCACTGGAAATGCCTCAGACACTGGACCAGCAGCCCCCCTCCTGGGTCTAATAACATGGCACCCCAGCACTTTCCCAGGGCTCTTGAAATAGAGACCACATTCAGAGGTGGAACAGGCTATTGTAATCATGCTTTCAAATTAATGACTTAGGCAGTTAAGGATGCTGTAGTCCTCAATTTGGAAAAAAACACATTATTTTAATAACTGATATATGAATATCTGAAATTTTAAAATCCATCAACATAATACCCTAGAAGTTATTTTAAAAGTTATCACAGATTTACTAAGTTTCTGCAGAAGCTATCTCACTACTGGCAAACATTGTAATGAAAGGTGTGGAGCCACAGAATCAGTGGTATCCCATGCATGGCTAACACCATCTCAAACTGCTATGTGCTATTTTCTTTTGCATTATTTTATGAACTGAAATGGATATGCTGCATGGAAATTTCTTTAAACATATTGAAATATATAATTATTTCCCAAAACTTGAAGTCTTTTTTTAATTTAAGTGATATAACCTGGATTTCTTCATATTTTCCAGAAGTTAGAAAAAATCAGCTCTAAATAAAATAAGGCACAATTACTTTTGTTGTTTCATTCTCCTTAAAGCTCATTTGGAAATTAAAATGCCATAAGAAGGAGAAAATGAAGATTAAGGTAAATGGATACATTTAAGTTTCTTTAACTACATTCTAACAATACCACATAAAATTCTTAATCAACACATATCACAGCCAGAGGACCTGAGTTTCAATCTCAGCTCAGTCCTCCCCTACTTGAGAGACCTTAGGCACATTTCTTTTCCTCTCCATGCTCCATGCTTTCAGTGAAAAGTAGATATTAATATCTGATAAGAATTGTACAGGTTAAATGGTTACTATAGCTACAGTGCTTAGGCTCAGTGCCTGGAACATAATAGAGACTTTGTTAAAGTTAGACATTTTATTAAAATTTATACTAGAATAATTATACATATATACACACTTCTCAAACTATAAACTATTCCTAGTTTGTATAAAACTTTTTAGAAAAAGAAAAAAGAAAACCTGGATTTAATATTTTGCCACTTAAGTATATACAGTGCTATTAACATACTCTATTGGTGCCAAAACTGTCACATGCCCAAGGTGTCTATTTGAGAGCTGTTGGCAAGCAGAAACCATGGAGAGGCAGGCATAAGTGAATATGGCTCTGTGCTGGGCCGTCCAGGTAGAATGCAGATAAAAGATAATGCCAGTATGATCTAGAGATGATTTCTTATGTATCAATTTGTCTGACAATTTACTTATGGGTACCATTTATAGGAAGTGTTTGCATCTTGTTCTGTACATTTGTCCCTGCTTGGCACTTCATTATACTGCTGTGCCACCTTGCAATAATCACTGTAACTAATCATGGCATTTTCTGACCATGATAGAAAATGAAAGAAAAATCTCTATCCTGTGTGCTCAGAGGACATTATACCTGAAAAACATACTTCTGTCTCAATAATGGACAAATGGCAGTAAGACTACCGATGACCCAGAACTATCTCACCTTTCTTGCTCCTTTAGGACTCGTTCTGAAGCAAGTGTAGGATAGTCACGGGAACATGGGTTCTGGGATCAGAAGGCCCTAGGTTAGAACCCAGGCGGGGTAGATGCTCCCCTCTCTCATCCTAATAAAGTGAGGTACTGAACCTATGAAGGACTCCTTTTCCATATCTGGTCAAGGGAGATGCACAACTGAGATGCACTAAGAAAGAAATACCTGGTTTCTTCCTTTTATAACAATTCTAGAAAACAGTTCTGGCTAGGATAGATAATTCAACAAGTTCAAATGAGCCCCAAACTGATTCGCTTAAATTGAAGTGGAGAACTGAAGTTATTCTTGTAATTTAGGCAGAGAAAGAAGTCCCAACTGTGTAAATATTTCAGGCAAAGGAGTTTCTTGGACTTAAATTATGAAGGGTTGCCCCGTGCTCCACTTTACCTCACATGGGTAAACACAACCCAAGTGTGCAGCAGCGATTTCCGTGGGCTGAGTCGGGTTAAAACTCTAATGAAATGCTTGCCAGGTAAAACCCAATAGCATTTTAACTCCACACCAATGCACTGAGGTGACTGAAAGTCACCTGGAAAAGATCAGTAAAACAATTAGATGGACAGAGAAATACCACTAATTGCTAATGATCAGCTAAAATATATGTGGCTGCATGGGATGTTACTGTACAGGTGTGGGATTCCATTTGACATTTGTCTTAGATTTAATGTCTGACATTTGTGTAACTTCCAATTAAAACAGAATAATGATAATGAGATAAGAAAGAATCTATTGCTTAAGCTCTAAAATTTTACTACATTCCTTACATATCATAAACTTCACTACATCGACATTTAACTATATTTTTCCTCTGACTCTATGAAACATGTATCAACAGAAACTAATGAACCTTATTATATTCCTGCACATTTTTGAGATTGTTAATCTAGGCAAAATATGAATATTTATAACCCCATTTAAAAATACATATATAAGGTTAATGTGTAGCCAGTACATACTCATGTGGCACTACTGTATTTTCCACACCAGGATCCATTCTGATTGTTCAGTACTATTGTCTTACCGGTTGGTGTCTGTGTGATACCAATTGGTAAATTTTAAATATCATCCTGGTTCATAAGTATCGTAAAACATCTCCTTTTATTGCTATTCCCCGTATTATATCCCATATTATATCCTATATTAAGGGTTTTGGGATAGTTTAAAATATGATGATCAAAAACTATTTATATGGAAAAAATAATTTCTATGGAATAATATGATAAACTTATTAAAATAAGAAATTCTGGATATTATTAGTTAATTACTGGTTTGCTTTGTTTCTCCTGGATACAATTTAATTAATCATCTAAATATTTTTAATTAAATAAACCTTCACTGAAAATATTTGCATAATGTGGTTTAATGATCAAGTTATTTTGATCTGATTATTTAATTATCTTATTTAGGCTGTATGAATACAAACAGATGCAGTGAAAACTTAAATAGTTAGATTTTTCTGGGTTACTTTTTTAATTACTATCTTTTATTTATACATTTTTTGTTTGATTTTTATTTTGTATGTCTACTAAATTACATGCAAGAAGTCTCTTCTTTATATATAAACTTAATATATTTTGCAGAGAAAAATAGAAAGCAATCTCATGTTTCTGTAAAATCACAGTGAAAGAAAAAGCAAAGGGCAATTATGTGTGGACTGTGTGTGAGAGGCAAGAGGGGAAAGGAGGCAGTGACCCGGGGGGCAGGGAAGAGACTCCATCTACTTTACTATAATGTGGAATGTTTAAAATGCCACATTGAAGCAAGTTGCCTTTCTAGTCATCACTCAGTACTTCCATCCAGAATCTGTGATAAACAGACTCTGTGAGGACTGGTGAGGTATCCCTGAGATTGTGATGAGCATTAGGGACACGGAATGGAAGTTACAACTACTGTTTGAATGAGAACAGAAATCATTTCAAATCTGAATGAATGTGTTCACTCTGCTCCATTGTAGTCCTAGGGATTTGCGCATTGAACTAGACCTTTCTATACTTAGTCAAACTACTCAGAGAATAGTTCCATTTTCTCTGAAGAACCTTTGCATTATAATAGCAGTTAGCATATATTCAGAGCTTACCAGGTACTCAGTGTTACAGGCACTCTTTACAACCCAGTGAATTAGGAATAAATATGTTTATTTCATAAACAAGGGCCTGATGTTTAGAGAGAATAATAATCTTGCCCAAGGTCGCTTACCTACTAAGTAACAAATATGGAATATTAATCCACATTCTTCTGACTCCAAAACTTGTGCCATTAGGAATAAAAGTTATAAAAATATTTACAAAAATATAAGAAATTGTTCAGGGTATTTCTCAAAGATCTTTTTGTTTAATACAGCTTTGGGTGTTGGTACAAGGAGACAGCGATAACAACAGCAACGGAAGCGATACCTAAAATCCACTATGTGCTAGACTTTTTAAAGCAATTTACTATGCATACATTTGTTTACTTCTCCCAAATGTCTTTTAATCTAGGTCCTATTACAATCTTTATTTTAAAGATGAGAAAACTGAAAAAAGTGGATGTGTGAACACTTAAATAGTGGGAAATTTTACGCTTCAAAATAGAAGCAAAAATTTGCATTGCTATAATCAGGGTTCTATTTTTTTAGTATGATTTGAATAAAATATATCATGAAACAAAAGGTAAGCACATTGCCAGTAGAACAACTACATTTATTGAATGTGCCTTACTGAATAAAATAGCGTAACATTTAGAGCCAGTAATGAAATTCCCTTGCTCTACTGGAATACTGAGAAGAAATTAAGCCAATTAAAAATAGGACAGGGTCTCAACTTCAGTTCTGACACGATAGCTGGAGGGGACCAACAGTGTAAGCAGGCTTTCTCTGGTGGACAAAAGTTGGAAGTGAAAGGAGAGAAGGAGAAAAATGGAAAAGACCTTCGGTCTGTTTTTAACCTCCATTTGTCTTACCAGATTCTTGTTCTGGCGTGCTGATCTACAAGTCTGTGTCTCTGTGAGATAAGAGAGGTCAAGGACTGAGCAGCCTGGAGGGGGTCTATGACTTCAGGTCCCAATGACCTTGAGAAGATCATGATAAAAACATGAGGATCTTGACCCTAATCAAAGAACAAAACATGGTCAGGGCTGCCTCAAGTGAAGCCATTTCTATTTTTATGTTTCCCAGGTAACCAAGGGAGGAGTTTCTTTTCATTTCATGTGTGCCAGATATTAAAAAGCACCAAACAGTTGAACAATCTGAGTGGATTAGGTAGTCATTACTATGAATTACAGAATCCATCCTAGAAATCATTCTCTAA
>PVKU01008791.1:0-28761 GCA_004027475.1 Anoura caudifer | reverse complement strand
TAACCCTGGAGCCACCCACAGGCAATAGATGTTATAAAATCGGCAGAGATCAAACATCTGTGAAAGAGAATCAGAGTGTGTCTATATCACGCTTAAAATGCCCTTTGCCCCCTCTGACTTTCCGAAATCTGAGTCTCACCTTTCATACCACAACTGATTTCACTATGCAGCCTGCCCAGGGAAATGGTATCCACTATCCTTGAGTCCTGCACCAACCTCCAGAATTTGATGTTCACTTAATAATTTCCAGGAAGATGGGAACTACCTTGGTACTCCATAAATATTCTTACTTACTAATTGAATGTATTCTCTCTGTTCATGTAATCAGGAAGTACATTTTGCACACTTCACCTCTCTGTGCTTTATTTTTTTTTTCTCCTCCATGTTAAAGTGGGAAATCTGAGTCTACCCAGGGCTGTTGTGAGGATTTATTAAGATTTTTTAAAAAGTGCTTAGCACAAGGTAAACATTATGGAAGATTTTCCATCATAATTAGCATCACTACAGTTAGCCAATCAAATAGGCACTGAGGTCCAGTCTTGCTAAAGTTCCATTCTGCACTTTCATTGATTTGCCCTGCAGGCCAGAAAGTAGAAGACCTGCAAAAGTTGAAGGGAAGCTGTGAAAGGGGAAGGACAGATATGCAGGTCCTATCATAAGAAAGCACCTTTATCACTGAGACAGGCTTTTGCTGCCTGCTTGTGTTTGTGAATGCAAGAAGCAATCCCAGCATGTCCTTCCCGGCAGAACTGGCAATTAAGAACACCTGGCTCAGGTGGACAGGTCTATATGTGCAGAGAGAACAGCTGATTTCAACGGGCAGCCCCTGATGTTGGCAACATTAAGTTAGGCTCAGTGGAACTATTCCTAAAGCCATTCCTGTAATATACCTAATTTTCCTTCCCACTTCAGGTTGCCCTGACCCCAATTGTTACGTTCCTCTGAATTTTTGGTTTTGATTGCGTAAGACTCGTACCAGGCGAGGAGGCTTCTCACTTGGCAAAATTCATTGCTGCGGTGCTGATGACAGACACACAACATATGTTTCTTCCCACTCTGCCTCCGAGATCTGCACCAGATTTTGGCACAATAGGCCTCTCCTGAAACTTCTCCCAATTATTTTGCTTGTCCGAATTACAGTTAACCCAACTCTGCTTCACTTCTGTGTTAGATCCAAGACCCTGCTCCATCACCTGTGACTCATGGAACAATTTAAAACATTACATTGATGTAGCAATGCCTGCAATGTCATACAAAACAACTGAGGATGAATAATTCAATTAACGGACAGACTAAGAAAAGGTGTTGATCACACAAAAGGGTCTAGAAAAAAGAAAGTAAGTGGAAACAATGTAATGGATTTAGACATTTACAAGATAAAGAAAAATTTGTATTATGGTTTGTGAAATTTATAATTTCATAGCAGCATAATTAAATGGGAATTCAATTTTTTCCTTGGTGGAGATATTACTACTTAGCAATGTCACTTAAAAAAAGAAACAGAAATGTATTAAAGTAAGAAAACATAAGAAGAAGGAGATAAATTTCTTATTATTCAAGCTATGTGAAATTCTAAGAAGAGTGAAGCAAAAAAGAGTAACATTCAACTAACTCTACTGAGTTCTTAAGTGTGAAAATAGCTTCTGCATCTCCCTCTAAATGCTTTCACATTAAGAATGAGGTGTCTGTCTCTAAGAGGAAAAAAAGTTTAAAGTTTCAGGTCTCCGATAGAGAACGCTTTCCCCCATCTTGAGAGCTTAACACTAAAAGCGCGATGCTATAACCCTGGGTCCCATAAAACGTAAGCACAAAATGCAGTGCTAGCTGGGTTTGGACACACTCACAGCCCTCCCCATCCAAGAATTTTGTTTAAAATGGAGTCCAAGTCATATCTTTAGCAACTGTAAAAAAATAGAAAGGAGAAAGACTATTGGACCTGGTTCTTTGAGTGAGATGGAAACAAATCTCTTCCTTCAAACTGCATTAACTTTTGTCAAGTACCTAGAATCCATTTAATAAATTGCTTCTTTCTAGAGACCAGAAAGTTAAGACACCTCTAAATGGCACACAATTCTCACCATCCTGGGCAGCAGTGTGTGAGATGAGTTATTCAGGGAAATATGAAGTACAGCAGTTAATAGAGAAGTGGGGAAATTATCCAGCAAATTTCAGTGATAAATACCACTCCATAACATGTACTCATTAAAACAATAATGGACAAACAAATACCCATACAAAGGTATGCCAAAACATAAAGTAAGTGTGGGAGTTGTTATTGAAAACAAAATGAAATAGTGAAAAGAACTATTAAAAAGCCTACAAGTGCATTTCCGTCATGGTACAATCGGAAGTCATGCACAATGATTCCTTTGATCTTTGCTGAAGTGCCCCTTTCACTCCTTCAAAATGTTTTCGAGAGCAAAAGAGACCTGACAACCAGCCTGCATTGGGAGGGGTAAAGAAATGAAGGTCGCTGATGGTCAGTTATGTGGACGCAAACTAAATATTGCTTCTCCCTCTATGGTGATCATCCTGCTTTTACGTATTTGAACTGATTAACTGTGATGATATCTACCTTGATTATACTCCTTTGTACAAGCCCATCTTTTTAATATAAAATAAAAAATAAACTAAGTCACTGCCCAAGTGATCTGTAAAATAATAATAAATCATTTAATAATGTATATTCTTATATTCCATTTCAGCTCAATTAATCTAAGTAATTTTTTTACTCCTCACCCAAGGAAATATTTATTGATTTTAGAGAAAGAGGAAGAGGGAGAGAGAGAGAGACAGAAACAGAGAGAGAGAGAGAGAGAGATGAAAGAGAGCTTCTGATCAGTTGCCTTTCATACATACCCAACCAGGAATCGAACCCGCAACCTAGGTTATGTGTCCTGACTGGGGATCGGACCCACAACCTTTTGGTGTAAGAAATGACACTCCAACCTACTGAGCCATTTGACCAGGGCCTTAAGTAAATCTTATATAATATGTAAACCTAACTAAGTAGAGTAATCATTACTGTATTTAGTTAAGTTAGGCTTTTATATTATAATCTGTATCTTAAGATTGGAAATCTACAATGTGATTAAATGTTTTATTAACATTATTTATTATTTAATATTGTTATTCATTATAACATATGTATGCATTAATAAAAATATTTTGAGACATTTTATTCCAAGAATTTCACATAGTATTAAATATGTAATTGTACCTTCAACTGTATCATTAATGCACCATTTTAAGCAGATCGAACTAATGAGATGCTATTGGACACCAGCTGCCTGGTTTCCATCATAGAGTGGATGCTCAATAACCATATCTGTTTTAAAGGGCATGTACTGACATGAGTTCACCTTTCTTTTGTTACCTTATAATACATAATATAGTTTTCTTATAGTAGTAATTCTGTACAGTTCCTCGCTATTCTAAAGTTTAGGTGGTCCTTGAGGACAAGTGCCACTTATATCATTCAAAAGAATCTTCAAAGTGTCGGAAAGAAAGTCACACACAGGTTAAGTTTTAATAAGTGATACTTGAACTGCATAAAGGATTCATTGAGCAAATTTCAAATGCCTGGAGTTTCAGCACCTTTAGCCATAAAATACCAGGAAGAGATCCGATGACCCAACATTACCTAACTGAATAATTAGACAGTACTTGAAGAACCTCAAGAGGCATGGGGACAAAATGATATGCAAAACTTTTTATTATAATAAAAAGTATAATTTTATTTCTGACTTAAATTTGCTGTCAAAAATGTAATTCCTTTCCCTTTGTAATTATATAACTTCCAAATGTAATTTCTGATCTCTCTTAAAGTTTAGTTTCAGTGCATTCTGTTTAATGTACTTTAAACACTAGTCGCTGCCATAAATATGGAACTCCACATCAGTGTTTGATTGGAAGTGCGGAGGGAATCCTTATGATTACTATTACCACTATTGTTGCATCATTTTGTTGAACATGAGCAGTGTAATGCCGTGCATTTTTACCTGCATAGTTACAAATGAATTCATTTTAAAATGGGAGAATATAAGGGAGCTAGCTACATTGCGGAGTGGTATTTTGTTTGTATAGCTTTATAGAATGCTCTAAAGGTGTTAATTACTATGTTTGTATGTTAACCTGTAGATCCATTAATTCTATTTACTATGCCTTTTACAAGTTTTTTTTTGACCATTATATTTTATTAAACAGGCTACAAAATATTTGATTTGCTCAGCATTAGCTTTGCAAACTGCCCCCATGTTGTCTGGGAGTAGGAGTGAAGTATTTCACAGTGGTGCTATTCGGAGCTCTCCTGCAAATACTGTGGATTATTTATGCCATCTTTATTTATTACGCAGATTTATACATTGTATGTGGTCATACATATGTATAAGTTTTTTAAAAAATCATTTTGTTTACTTATAAACTCAAGTTTATTGGGAAATGTATATTTATGAATGTTTTAAACCATGGTATAGATTATATGAACACTCATTCAGTTACTTAGCCTCAAACCTTTGGAAATGTATTTGCCACCAATGACTGTGCATCTTATTTTTCATAAACACTTTGCAAATTTCAAATTTGTAGATTTTTCTCTTTTCAGATAACATGGATTGCCGGATTATAAATATTATTTAAAATCATTTGGGAACTTTCTTTAAAAAGCATATAAGCCTGTGACAAAATAATTTCTAGTTAAAAATCATTTGAAGTCACTGGAAGGCAGGGATTTTTAAGATGTTTTGTCTACTCGTTAATCATAAGCCAATGCTGAGCTTCATTCTTTCACATTACTACGCACTGTATGCTGACTCTGCTACAGGGTTACTGTGCTGAAAAGAAAGGGGATACAAAAACAAAAAGGGATACACATCATTCTCTAGCTGTGTACATTTAAATGTCATTAAACTTGCTTATTAATGAATTTGCATCATTATAATGCTGTAACACACGGTACACCTATAAAGTTATGACAGCTATAAACACTGTTATTTGAAGATATTTCATTATGTCTTGGCAAGGCCTAGAGGAATGCACCACTCCAGTTATCATTTCATTTTTCCTCTTCCTCACAGCCAAAATGTTAAATGAGTGCTCATTACTCATTGTTTTCATTGCTTTACCTTCCATTCACAAGTCAACATACTATTGTCCAAATTCTGTTCAGTGCTTCACAAAAACGATTTCATCTAAAGTTTCCAGGAACTCTAGGTTACTAAACCCAGTGGATATTTACAAATCTTCCTTAACCTTTCAGCAGCCTTTGATACTGTAAATACTGAGACATAATCATCCTCTAGAATTATAGCTTGTACTTAGTTTATTAATATTTTCCAAGTTTCTAATATAAAGAGTATGTGCTTCTAATTTGAAATATCCAGCATATATGTACAGAGATAATCAGTTAGCTATCTTAAATTTGGTGACCCAGCTTTCTTGGAAGCTTACAAAGATTCAAGAAATTATTTAGATGGGTATATAGATTTGTTTTCTTGTTTTATGTTAATTTAATGCATCATCTGAACCTAAATGGATTTCCAGCAAGATCTAAACATATCATTGTTCTAGAAACTTATAGATGTTCATTTAAAACCTACTAATTGAAAATCATCAGTACTGGATGATTTTTTTTTAATTGGCCATCTTTTTTGAAAAACTTTTAGATAATCTAAAGTTGCACTACTTGTTTCCCATTAGCTGGATGAGAAAACCTCGAATATTGATACATAAGTCATTTTCTACAAAGATGAGAGTAGAGTATTTCAGAGGTTTCAGGATACTATTGGTTCTGGCTGGTTTGCTATTTAAAGTGGGCACAGTACAGTTAATGAATTAATTTTAGGAGCTGGCCTGATGACCAGTAATGAGTGACCATCTTTTTGGGATTTATTTTTGAAAATGTCAATTGGATCCTCTCCCTTTTACTTGCTGCTACCTCTCCTCCTTTTTAAAACTGCAAAATAAAATGTAGAGCCAGAAATACACAAAATTAAGTATGTGGCTTAATGAATTATTATTATACCTTTTATCTACTACTAGATCAGTAAATAATACTTTGCCACTCAATCCAGAAGCTGCTTGTATGTGGGTGGTCCCAATCACAGCCTGCTCTAATCTCCCCTCTCCCTAACAAACCACCATGCTAACCTTTATAGCAATCACTTCCTTGCATTATGTTATAGCTCTATTACCAAAAGCATCTTGTTTAAACACAATAGCTTAATCCTGCTCATTTAAAAAAATAATTTAGTGTGTTTGAGGTCTATTTCAATCTGCAAGTTCTCTTTTCCTCCCTTTATTTAGTGTGCAATAGCAAGCTAGCCATTTACCTATTTAACCACTCATGTGTCCAAGACATTTGACACTCTGGGTTTTACTGATTACCAGTATGTATTCTTTGAAATTTTGCCATGCTCCTACGCCTTCATTGCCAGCGAATTGACAGTTGAATCCAGAGGCTTGATAAGACTCAAGTTCTAACCCTTTGGCAAGATTCTAGACGCCACTTTGTTCCTTCAACTGGATGCATAGAATGATTATTTGTGTGTCTTTTAGTGATGTTTACAGCTGGTGATGCTTAATTTCTAGATCCATTATTTTATTGTGGATTACAAATAGCAATATTTTAATTCTATAGCTTTAAAATTTTTTTCGCTAGAATCTTTTAATAAGCTATTGTTACTTTCAGTGTAAAATGGTATTTTAAGATCACAATCTGGGTGTTAGTGGTGTTCATTGTTACTGATTAAGTCTTTTTGTCATTTAGTGCTTTTAGTAGTCTTATGAAGCCAATATTGTCATTAGCTACATTTTAATGATAATTATACAAGTAAATAACGTGCCATATGCCAAACAAATACAGGTATCTAAGGCTGAATTTTAACTTAGAAAGTCTGATTCCATAGTTTACATTTTTAGCAAATGGAATATGCTTTTCAAAAGGATATTAAAATAATACAACTCTGAATCTAAAGTAATGAAAAAGACAACTGGTGGAAATGCATAGTACTGCAAAAAGTCTCCTATGGGAAGCAATCTTATTGGCATGAAAGCACATTCCCTGGCAGGTGTGGCTCAGTGGATTGAGCATCAGCCTGAGAACCAAATGGTCACCAGTTCAATTTCCAGGCAGGGCACATGCCTGAGTTGCAGGCCAGGTCTTCAGTAGGGGGCATATGACAGGCAACCACATATTGACGTTTCTCTCTCTCTCTTCCTCCCTTCCTTCCTCTCTGTCTAAAATAAATAAATAAATAAATCTTTAAAAAATAAAGTATATTAAGGCACTGAGCACACAAAGAATGCAAATGAGGAAGAGATAGTGAACCCCAAGGAGCTCATTTTTTCCTTTTTCTAGAGATAGTCCTGGTTCCTGTCCTGTGACATCTTGTAACTGAGAGAGAGGACCAACCAAAATTTGAACAAATAAAATAATCAAGCATAATGTGAGTATAAATCCCAACAGCCAACCTTTCAGAAATAGTTGCGCTGACTCTATGAGTATCACTGTGTCCCGTGCGATACTGGGGTGGAGGAGGGGATGTAATTCACTTGGCCTATTTCCTTCCCTCGGAGATGTTTCCATTTAGTAGGAAAGATAAGATGTGTTCATGAATAATTTAAGATACTGAATAATAAGAACCATTTATTGCTACAAATAATAAAAGTTTAGGGTTTACAAGAGGACAGAACACATGTGCCCAGGATAGTAATGGGCATGGAAATTGGAGCTCAGAAATGGATGAGACAGTAATAGCGTATGAGAATCAGAAAGAGAGGCATAAAAACAACACGAAGGTTATCATGAGTTGAGAGTGGTGAGTGGACATCTTTGGGACATGCAAGAGCCTACAGGATTTGCTAAGTATTTTAAACAATTTATCCCTATTTCACAGATGAGAAAACAGAAGAATTTTTAAAATTTATTTAAATTATTGTTCTTGTATGGTTTTCTGTCTTTTACCCCCAACCCAGCCCACCACCCCAGCCCTCCCTATCTCCCTCCCATTTCCACCCCCCTAGTTTTTATCCATGTGTCCTTTATACTTGTTCCTGTAAACCCTTCCCCTTTTCTCCTGAAATTCCCTCCCCTCTCCCCTCTGGTGACTGTCAGCCTGTTCTCAGTTTCAGTGTCTTTGGTTATATTATGCTTGTTTGTTTGTTTTGTTCATTAGGTTCCTGTTAAAGGTGAGATCATATGGTATTTGTCTTTCACCACCTGGCTTATTTCACTTAACATAATGCTCTCCAGTTCCATCCATGCTGTTGCAAAGGGTAGGAGCTCCTTCCTTCTTTCTGCTGCATGGAATTCCATTGCGTAAATGTACCATAGTCTCTTGATCCATTCATTTACTGTTGGGCACCTAGGTTGCTTCCAGCACTTGGCTATTGTACATTGTGCTGCTATGAACATTGGGGTGCATAGGTTCTTTTCAATTGGTGTTTCAGGGTTCTTAGGATATAATCCTAGCAGGGGAATTGTTGGGTCAAAAGGTAGATCCATTTTTAGTTTTCTTAGAAAATTCCATACTGCTTTCCATAGTGGTTATACCAGTCTGCAATCCCACCAACAGTGCTCTAGGGTCCCCCTTTCTCCACAACCTCTCCAACACTTGTTGTTTGTTGCTTTGTTTATGATGGCCATTCTGACAGGTATGAGGTGGTATCTCATTGTGGTTTTAATTTGTATCTCTCTGATAGCTAACGATATTGAGCATCTTTTCATGTGTCTCTGGACCCTCTGTATGTTCTCCTTGGAGAAGTGTCTGTTCAAGTCCTTTGCCCATTTTTTAATTGTGTTGCTTGTCTTCTTAGAGTGGAGTCATGTAAGTTCTTTATACATGTTGGAGATTAAACTCTTGTCTGAGGTATCACTGGCAAATATGTTTTCCCATACAGTTGGTTCTCTTTTTATTTTAATACTGTTTTCTTTAGCTGTGCAGAAGCTTTTCATTTTGATGAGATCCCATTTGTTTATTCTTTCCTTTATGTCCATTGCTTTAGGGGACATATCAGTAAAAATGTTGCTGCGTGAAATATCTGAGATTTTCCTGCCTAGTTCTCCTCTAGAACTTTAATGGTGTCACAGCTTATATTTAAATCTTTTATCCACCTTGAATTTATTTTTGTGTATGGTGTAAGTTGGTGTTCAAGTTTCATTTTTTTTGCACGTAGCTGTCTAGTTCTCCCAACACCACTTGTTGAAGAGGCTATTTTTTCTCCATTTTATGTTGCTGCCCCCTTTGTTGAATATTAATCGCCCATAGAGACTTGGGTTTGTTTCTGGGCTCTCCATTCTGTTCTACTGGTCCATGTGCCTGTTTTTATGCCAGTGCCAGGCTGAGAAAACAGAATAATTTTTAAAGTGGAGAGAAAGAGAAAGGTAATTACTTAATGTTGAGTAGCTGAGGAGTCTAAAGAGGAAATGGGGAAAAAAAGATGAAAAGGTCATAGGAAACTTTGAACAATAGTTCAGGAAGCTTAGTGCAGAGAAGGTCATAGGGTATACCGAAGGGCTGGGTAGATTGCATCCAGTTACATATTCATGGGACTTGTGAAAAGAGAAGAATGCATTCCCTGACGCGGGGACCTATGTGAGTCCCATAGTACAAGGTTTGCAGAGTGTTAGTTAACAAACTGTTCTTTACTAGTCATCTTCCACTGACCATATTTGAGGCCAAGTTGCCTGGTAGGTTACTCGTGGAGGTGTATTAATCAGGGCTGGTATCAGATAAAATGGCTTGACAGTTCTGAATCTCAAAGGCTGCCTTAGTATTGCAGACACAAAGTTCCATTTTAATGGTAATAAACACAATCCTGCTGTCACAAATATGAGAAAAGTATAAAAGATGGGACTCAGGTTACTGAGAGAATGAACTATATCAGATAGTGGTTGGTAATCCTAGACGCCATTTTAATATCATTTTGCACAGGAAACAATTCTACCAGGTAGGAGAGTCATGACGTTGCCTTCAAGCGAAACAAAAAAGGAAAAGAACAACCATTGTTCTGTTATTTCACCTAGAAACTTAAGATATTTTGAATATGAGTGCCGGCCACAGAAAATATTTTCTACTCGTTCTAATATAAGGTTTGTTCAGTCTCTGGAAAGTGGAATACATCATTTTTCAAAAAAATATTTTAAAGTTTGTATCCTTACGAAATGCAGTTATGCATTCACATAGATTTTTGTTCATTCATCTTGTGTATTTGCTACAATTCGTAAATGGATACACATTTTATATAGTCTTTAAATAAAATTAAAGCAAATGCAGAAAATGCTCAAAACCTTAAAATTAGCTTTTTATTCAATAACTGACCAAAAAAAATAATGTGTCAATCATCTTTTCTAGCTGTATACTATAATTTCAATCAAAAGCAATTGATGTTTCACAATTTGATTTTAGGAGAGTGTTAGATCAATGCTATTGACTTAGGAGATTCATTCATTATTTATTTTAAACTTTGTTTATTATCTAAGTTTCATATAGAAGCTAATTGTTTAGATAGAAAACTGCAACTGTCTAAATTAATATTAGGAAAATTGAGCATTTACCCTGAGGCAGCAAAATAGGAATTTGTCGGGAAGCCGAACTGCGGTGGTTGTATGCTGCAAAATGCTTAAAATTGGCTGTTAAAGGGAAAGAGCATACAGCCATTATTTCCCACTAGAGCGTAATTAAATACAAATAATAAAGGCTGCATTGTCTCAAGTTCTACATTTTCTATTTGTAGAAAATGGGTTCATGAATGACAGCTGTCAGAGGGTCCTAATTGCATAGTCCTGAAGAAATAGCACCTTTTATTGTTGGATCACCTTTGACCAGAGCAAAGGATTTCTATGACCACAGCCACTGGCAACTCAACAAAAATGCAGCTTTGAAACAGAGCTACATAAACAAAGACTGGACAAAAGAGGTCATATTAAAAACAAGCTCCCTTTGCATTCATGAAAGCAGCTCTAACTACTGCTAAAGTGAAATCAACAGAGGATTGATACCCGTCCCTTTGAAAATTAGCTTAGAGGGCTGATGGGTCACATAAGAATAATCACTCAAAAAATTTGACAGCAGCTCTCATTAGTAAAATCTTTTCCTATTATTATGCTGACATTTACAAATTCATTTGATGACTACAAAAACTCTTCTAGGTAATTTTTTTTTAACTTCCTATTCAAAGCATGGGAAGAAAGCCTCAGAGCCCCAAAGTAGCAATGTGATAGACATTCATTCAGTGGAGCTGTCTAATAAATTTAATAAATTTGAACTCGTTCTATCACTCTGTGAAAATATATATTTTGTTGTATTCTATATGCCACATACTATATTAGGTATGGCATATATTAAACATGCATAATACCATTATACCCCTGTACTCATGATTTTCAAAAGAATCAAATATATACATGTTCCTTAATAAATATTTGACTCTATTTTTGTGACTCCTAGGGAAGGTATACATTTAGATTTTGGTACAATCCTACACAAGATCATGCAATTGAGAAAACTACAATTTATAAAGCATTGTGAATCTCAAAGTTTATAGGATTATAGAATCTTAAAGAGAGCTTAAAGATTACAGAATCTCAAAAGCAAACACTTCCAAACATCCAAGTAACTATTAATAAAAGAACAATCACATAACGAGTTTAAATATTGCTTATAATTAAGAATATAATAACCAGGACCACAGTTAATAATAGAACGGAGTGCTGTTATCAAAGTCTTTCATCTTTTCTGTCCCCCCTTCCTCTTTTTTTCCCTGTCTCCTTTTGGTAAGAGTGTTAAGAATGCGTTCACTAAATTTTTCATGAGACCTTGTTTTATTAACATATCCTGTTGTTTCATATGCTTCTTTTGTTTTTTGTAAATATAACAACAATGGCAGAACTTTAAAAGTCATAGAAATATGTAAACATATTCTAGAAGGAGAGGTATAAAGCTATTTATATACATTTATAAAGATATTCTTCTTTTATATTGTACAAATATTTTTAATAAATTAATTTGAAAACAAACTATTATTAACTCTCTTCTCATCTATTTGGTACACCTAATTTCATACTGTATACAGCTATAGACTTGGCCAATGGCATAACTGAATTAAAGACAGAGGAGCTGTATATTTTCTACGTACATTTAAACCGTTTTCTCCCTCTCAGGAGGTCTGTAGTCCCTGCCAAGTGCCTGCATCAAAGAGCTGCTCCAGCAGAAGGCACATGCCAGCTGGTCCCCACACTTCAGTCTTCTTCCTCACTCACTCCTGGTTGCTCTTACTGCCTTCCCTGGCTCTGAATTCCCTTCTCTGTACACATAAAATTTATTAGTATAAGAAAAAGAAATATATATATTTATTATGAAACTAAAATTTTTCTTGTCAGGATTCTTAAAACCATGCAAATCATATCATGCAATCAACTTTCCAAGACACTCGAACCTATTAGAATTTAACTCATTCTTTTTTGTAAGATGATCTTGAATGGGTCTCTTACAATTTTAAGGAGGCGCATTCTATTTTTAGTAAATTCTTTGGTTTTCCTAATGTGCAAGCCCTTTCCTCCTGGGATAAACTGGAAATTCAACAAGGGCATAAAAATTTTAGAGCTCTACTTAGTAGAGAATTCTAGTTCCACAGGTGCCAGGTGGAGAGGATCACCAATATCCATATGTTAGTGCTCACTGCAACTTATCCAGACTTAGACAAAAACATCTCCTGTCCGTCTTTTCTGCAGCATCTGTTAGCAGCTGAGAGGCTGTGCAAAACATAGAAATAAGATTTCAACCCGAGATGACTCTGGCAGAGGGAGATATGACATAATACACCAGGATTTTGCAAGGCCTTGTCAACTTGTTTTACCAATCTATCTCAAATCTAAAAAAATGCTGAAAAAATTAACTTTTATTGTAATAGATAAAGTAAAAGCAGGAGAGTTGTCTTTACTTAAAATATATTTTGAAGATATATACTATATATGAAGAATGATATTGGGTACTATGTCTACATTAAATAAACAAACAACACATTCAAACTTTATCTTTCATTGCACAAGCATATCAACCCAAAAGCTCTAAAAAATCTGTTCATATTTGAAAATTTTCATGTGAACAATGACGTAATGAGTGCCATGGTAGTCAGAAAAATGATTTTGAGTCAGTCAGAAAAATTGGAGCAGGATATAGATTTTCCATTCCAAATAATACTCAAAGAATGGTAAGTTAGATTCTTAACTAGATTATGCATTGCTCTGTAGCATAATAATTGTTCTATTAAAATTATAAAAGATAGACCTGGCTGGCTGGTGTGGCTCAGTGGATTGAGTGCCAGCCTGCGAACCAAAGGGTCTCCAGTTAATTCCCAGTCAGGGCACATGCCTGGTTTGCAGGCCAAGTCCCCAGTAGATGGTGTGTGATAGGCAACCACACCTTGATGTTTCTCTCCATCTCTCCTTTCCTTTCCCTCTCTCTAAAAATAAATATATAAAATCTTTAGGAAAGTATAAAAGATAGACTTTTAATAAATAATTTAAAAATTGATCATTGATTGACAGAAAATAATATTAAAATGTTTCCTAAAAATTAAAGGATCATTAACAACTTTTATCATGTCAGATATTTGAAATAGTTTTCCAAGGTTTCACAACAGATTTTTAACTGTCTATGTTACATTTTTGAAAATAGGGTAAATTGGAAAAAATATTAAAAAGCTCTTTCCAGAATTTTTAGACCAGTACAATATAGAATTCAATTAAATGGGCTATGTTCTTCCAACAGGAAATAATGAATTCTTTAAGTGTTGAATGTTAACAAATAGCAATCTAAATACTTTTTGCCTTCCTTGGAATTTTAATGAAGAATTCTAGTAAACACTTATAATTCAAAAAGAATTTAGAAGGCAACTTGATCAATGTAATTGACCAACATATTTGACATTCATTCCCTACAAATATTCTGCAGTAGCAATTAAAATGGCTTCAGCCATAAAAACAAATCCATAATTTTGAAATAAATCCAAAAGCATGCATTTTTCTGAGCAGCAGTAATGACCTCAGTGAAGGACATTTCCTGAGGATTACTGACGGGCACAGACTTACTGGCTCAGCTTTCACAAAATCCTCAGATTCTCCCACTCATTATAACCCTAAATTTGCCCTCTGTGTTCATTATTTTTACTTAATTAGCTTTCTATTTGGTGGGGAAAATCACAAACATTAAGGATGTAATAATATACAATATAGAGTTCATTTTCACTTCATGTTATTTTTTTGAAGGCAAATGATGCACAATAGAAATTTATTTCCTAATAATTCCATGATAGTATTTAAAGCAGAAAAAAACAGTTATGCCTATTGTTTCTCAAAAATTACCAGAAACCTCATCTTGGCATTTTATAGTGGTCACATCTTAAATATATAAGGGATTTAGTGTTTGTATATACTTAAAAAAAATGATGGTGCCCTACTCCATATAATTCAAAATAAAAAATTGCCAAATTATAACATGTGAAAATGTCCAACAAAGTTCTGAGGTTTTCTGAGGTGACTACTTGATACTTAAATATATGCCTATATATAGTGAGTATTATAATATTATATATAATACACATCAAATAATATATTATTTCAAAAATGGGTTTTGTAACCTATTTTGGTATAGGTCCTTAGTAAGTACTTCCCTAACTTGTGTAGTAGGCCTTCAGTGAAGGAGGATCACATAAAGTAAGTCACATAAAGGGTCACATGAAGGGCCCCAGGGCCATTTGTCTATTGTTACTATAACAAGAATGATTTTCTTACCATTATCCAGTTTTCAGTAATAAGACTACAGCTAGGGTATAGTAGTTACAGTCTCATGCTCTTCACCCAGATGAAAAATTTTAAAACTGTTTCTCAATTTACTAGGTGTTCAACCTTAGATAAGTTGATTTAACCTTCCCTTGCCTCATTCAGTTTTCTCATCTGAAAATGGGAATGGTGATATGCTTGGTTTATAGGGTAGTCATACGGTTACATGAGTCATGTATGCAAAGGGTTTATAACACAGACTGGTGTTCAGAAGGCACTCAAAAGAATTTACCTATTATTATTACAACACTCCAACAAATATTCTGTAAAATCAAGAAGTTTCTCTGCCTCACCACTGCTACTAAAAACATGCGTGAATTTAAATGAAGCACTGGATGTTCGGAGTTACTGCCCAAATTTAGGAGAAAATTTCATTATACTCAAAAGAGGACATGCTAATTAGCAGCTGATGGTTTTCTGTAATGACGGGTACAGGAGACAGAGGTTGTCACAGAGATCGTCACTGGTAAAAATATGTATTTGAGTCATAATGCAGGTCTGGCAACTGTCGCTGCTCCTGCCACCTCATCTACTGCTGCTGCCTCCTAGTCTTCTGGGAGATTAATGTAGAGAAAAGCTATTTTGAGCCCAAGGCCAGACAAAGCAAGCTCCTCCCAAGGGTTTTGTAACTAAGTCTGTAGCCCCAAGTGTTGCAGCTGCAAACATTACAACTAACTCCTGGGCCTTCCAACCTCAGGGCTGCAGCTGAGCCTGCTCCTGTTCCAGGAGCCAGCTCCAGACTCCGGGCCTTCCAGCCTGCTGGTCAGCGGTCCTTTTGGCACTGGGGTTGAAAGAGCCTGGGAGGAAGTGTAATGACTATTCATCTCTTTTGCTGACAGAAGGCTTGTTTCATCTTAAAATGGTAATACTTATATTCTAACACTTTCATCATTCCAAATGTGGAGTAAGGGGAAAGAGCAAAAAGGCTTTTCATTAATGTTCTTTCACTGAAATTTGTTTCTACCAAATTAACTTTATCAAATTTGTGAAGCCTTTGATTACTCAGAATGTTCATTTTTAATCAATGTTTTGCATAAAATAGAAGCTTATTTGCTTTGAACTGATAAAATATTATTCTAACTTTCCTTAACTACTTCAGAATAATCATTACTTTGTTTATTTGAGAGTAAATGGTAAATGTTGGATATACATTTTTCTGGTTTTTATTAGTTTGTAAAAAAATAAAATGCATCTTTTACATTCTAACTTATTATTTTCCCACTATCCACACACTGTTGTTTCTTTTCAAAGTTTATTGCTGCCTCCACAGTTAAAATCATGATGCTGATAACCAGTGATGATTTTATGCATTTAGATAAGTCTTAGAATTTACAAAGTCCTTCCACATCCATGTTTTTATTTGAATGTTATAACCACCATGAGGTGGGCAGAGTAAGGAATATTATTTATATTTTAAAGCTAAGGAAACCGAGGCGTAGATGAGATTTAGCAATTGTCAGACCAGGGAGGGAGACATGATTTGTAAGCCTCAGGAATCAAAACCATCAGCCATTATACTCTTGGTCCCAAGCCACCGTGGCCTAACTGAGTGAGTATGCACTTTAAAGCCAGAAATGCCTGGGTCTCAAATCTGGTTTTGCTACTTACCAGTCATATTATGTCAGGTGACCAGTGCATTGATTCACTCTGAGACTGAAAGTAGAAGACCCAGATGATTAAACAAAGATGGAGTTTAAGAAAATACTAAACACAAAACCAGTCGAAACAAAACAAAATAATGGGGGCTATAATTAATTGGTAATTGCCAGTTAAGAATAACTGGCAATGTTTGCCTTGACTATTTTCTCTCTTCTTGCACCTTTCCACATGTGCCTGTTCTTCAAATAAAAGTGTTTGATTAAAAATGTGACATTGAAAATTTTTAAGGAGGAAATAAATGGCCAAGTATCAGCAATTTCATACGGTTCTTACAGAGGCTTGAATGTACCATGTTCTCCCAAGCCTTCATGATGTTTTGATTTTTGTTTTTGTTTTAGCTTTGACCTCTATTTGATTTTTTTCTGAGTAGGTTATATAGACAAACTTTAGAAAAATTTAAAAGACTGAAAACAGAATCTAGGAAAAATGTAAGTCCCTTATTCATCACTCTTCTCTAGCCACCTAGTTTTCTCCTTTTGAAACAATCGCTGATTGAAGATACGTAGGATACTTTGCTCATTTATAAGACTTATGTAATGTACCATTTTTATATTTTAACCAGGTGTTTGCCTAATATATACATTTTACCCCCTTTACCAAACAAAGCAAAACACACACACACACACACACACACACACACACACACACACCCTCACTGATACTCCTCACAGACCCCACACCTAATGGAAAATTGATACAGTGCTCTTCAAGAATAGAGAAGGGGTGCTACGCAGGCAAAAACGACAGATGCTGACTCACCAAGGCTCCAGGCTAAGAAGGTTAGGTTCAAATCCATGCTCCCAGAGCTGCCGTAAAAAACAAGCCTAGATAACATGCGATAACATGCTGCATGTATAACTTGTCCTCACACTACACAGTGAGCTCTCGGAGGGCAGGGACACGAATTGGTTCACCCTGGCATTCCCAACACGAAGCACACTTAGTTCTTGACAAAGAGAAGGCATAAATATGTTTTGAGAGAGTAAATGAATATTTTGCTACTTACTGAAATTTTCCTCAAGCATTTCAGTGAGACCTACTTAACACTGTCACAATATTACCATTGAAAGTTATCTTTCCTAAGCAGATGTTTTCCCACGTGTAACGTATCTGTTTTGCAACTCTCCTTAGTTCTCTAAATCTTGGTAAACAATCTAAATTTCATGTACTTGAGTTAGAGACTGGAATGATTATCTTTTATAAATATGCCACAGCAGTAAAGGCTTTATCTGGAAAAAAATCCTATGTTGGACAATTTTTGTTAGTGGAGCAAAAATAGAGTAGAACGTGAAGCCTGGATAGCTATTCTTCCAAGTCATTGAACAAGAGATAGTGTAATCTATTTGCAGAGAGTATAAAATACAGTATAAAGTATGTTTTTAATGTGAAAATCAAGTGTAAAGGGAACACAAAATGAGTCCTTTCTGTCTCCCGCAAGCATATGTCCTATGTCTATTAAAGAGACTGGCCACCAAATCTCGTCCTGTGATGTGTCACTAGTGCAGACCTGAGGATCACTGAACTGCGAGAGCACAGAAGAACTAAAAGGGGATGTGTAAATCTGTTCCTTTCCTAAGTTCAATTTCCCATCCCAAGGACAGGAATATATTCTTATCCCAGGACTGTACACTGGGATGGCGACACTTACGTTTAATAGAAGAGGAGCACGCAAGAGCGATAAGTTGAGGGGGCTTGATGACTTTCACTGACTGATGGACAGACAAAGCCTCAGAGGTACAGGCAGGCGCACGCTCCTGTAAGACCAGGCATCCTGTGCCTCAGTGTCGGGGACCGACCAGAAGGAAGGAGCTGCTGAAAGAATGGTTTAAAAGAGGCCTTGATGGGGGGCTAGCAACATAAAAAAAAAAAAAAAAAAAAAAAAAAAAAAAAAGAAAAGAAAGAAAGAAAGAAAGAAAAGAACAAACTTCACTGAGTTCCTCTCTACATGATAAATAGAGATTTAATTCAAAGTATTGTTAGTCTCCATTTTTACATCTACGAACTTCAAATTGTTACTAGGATTAAATGAAGCTCTGTAAACTGAGAAGAGTTACCTTATTATTATGTTCTTCACAACATCTAATGCGTGAATTGCATATATTAATGTGTTTAAATGCCTTGGGTTGAAAATATAAAATTTTGACTTTAATTATCTTAGTGTTGAAAACTTTCCGGCTCAAACTTTCTGACTTGCTTATAGTTTATGTGTATACATGGACATGGAATTGGAAAGTGATGCAAATTTAATCAATCAAGGGTATTTTTTTTCTTTATTAATGTGGATACCAACAAATAGCTGTCTGTTTCATTCAAAACTCAGCCTCAGTGCCTAGTGTGGTCCCTTTCACATTATCAAGGTAACTGCTTGTTGAATGAGTGTTTGAATTAAGAATAGCAGGTATTGTTATAAATAAGCAATGGCAATCTATTACTGACCAAAACGTTGAAAAGCAGAGTATATCTATAAAGCATCTTGAAATCAAACTAAGTCAGTATCTCTAGCTATTTCAAACTCAACCACTGTGAACCAATTGTAATAGAAACCAAAATGACCTATTTATGAAGAGAAAAATCCTAACAACAAATTAGACTTTGTGCCCTAATGGCAGCCAGAATTGGCACTGTATATGTATATGTATATGTATATGTATATGTATATGTATATGTATATGTATATTTATAAACACATGCAAACATATATTTATATTATATATTTATATTTAAATATCAAGTGTCTGTGTATGTGTGTGTATGTGTATAGTTTAAGGAGTTTATTTTTCCACTCTAGCTAAATTTGTCCTGCACACTACTGGGGACCTAAAACACACACACACACACACACACACACACAAAGTCTACTACTATTTGATGAATTAAAATAACAGCTGCATAAGCCCAACCGTAACTATCGCTGCAAGCTGCAATTTGCCTGCACTATAATGTCAATGAGGCATCTGGTTCCTACTCTGTCACTTTCCCCCTCGGGCTTCACAATGAAAGCTATAGAGGAAAAAGTAGAATCATTATATATGTGGCTAGAACAAGAATTACACTGTGTAGGTTTTGAAACATATTTCTGCAATTTCATAAATGGCCTGTAATTCAATAATAACCATCAAAATTTTATTGCTTTCATTTCAGTTTGGCTATAAATGAGTTTATTTCCTACTAAATCACTCATATCCATATTTTCCACTATTTTAGTGGTAGTTATTATAATGATGATGTTTTTCTCTACAATAATTATATTAGACAAGTTCAAACCATTCCTGAAACTAATTAATATTTTTTTCATAAGACAAAGTATTTCTTTTCAAACAAGTTTCATTTTTCTTTTGTTCTGCATTGCTTTATTTTATCTCCAAGATCTGTAAATTCATTATCATGACTTCATTATCACAGGAGAATTATCAGCATATAGTTTCTACATATGTTCCCCCAGCCCCATCACATACAGCTAAGATATAATTGGATATATTTATTGATTATAATTTAAAATATAATACTGGAAGGAAATGGTAAAGATATTAGCAACATAGCATGTGTAACTGACTTAAAGGAAAACAATAGTAGGCTTAGTGTTGAGTTGAGCACTACACTCTTTGTTTGACTTGAAGCTTGTTTATTTACCTGAATAATATTTACCTTCAGGGTCATTTGCATTTTTTTGTGATTTCCACAACATAGCAAATATTCTTAATGGGAAACCAATTTTATTCTTTAAAGGTAAGATTAACAGATAATCACTGTATAATAATATGCCATGATCTAGGAAGCACTGCTAGATTTTTAAATGGCATAAATATTATAAATTCATCAAAATCCTTGTATGTATTTGCTTTTCTGTCACTATATTTAAATGACCATTAAAAAGTCTAAAAGAAAACATTTTAAAATATACCCTAAGCCCTTAAACAGTGAACAGAAGTTGATTTTAACATGCAGTTTATCAAGCTGTGAGACTTTTAGTATAAACAAAACAGGAGACAGAAATTAAAAAAAAACAAGAATAAATAAATAGATAAATAATATACTATAATCTTGGGGGAAGTTCCAAAAACAAACTTTGGATTTCTATGCTATTGTTATTACTATGCATATATTTATATATTAGAATTTTTGAGGGGAAAAGGAGTTAAATTATTGAAAAGCAGGAACAGTTACAATATTTGTAACTGTTTGGGAACAGTTACAATATTTGTAACTGTTTGGGAACAGTTACAATATTTGTAACTGTTTGGGAACAGTTACAATATTTTCACAAAGTGTAGGAAAATTTTCAACTTTTGTCAATGCACTTATTTTGGTAAATCTCTTAAAATATTAATATTTTTCATAAGCCTCTAAAATTAATCCTTAACCCTCCAGAGTGTTGGCATAGGATTTCAAACTGAATAAAGAGATTATGTTTCTAAAGCATATGAGGTCTGTCCAGGAGGTATCCAGCCATGTAATATTAAAAAATAGATACATTTATTTAAAAAGACACAAGATACAAGAAAAATCATACACAGGACAATGATGCCTCAGTCCCATTCAAAGTAGGCACCTTGGGACCTCACACAGTTCTCCCAATCACCATCAGCTGCCCCATCATGTTTTCCTGAATCTCATCAACGTTTGAAATTTCTTTCTTCTCAAAGGTGATTTTAGTTTGTGGAGAAGCCAGAGGTGCAGGGTGCCAAATCTGGACTGTAGGGGGCCTGAGTCACTGCATAAGATGCGATGCAGGAGCAGGCACGCTGTCCTGAAGAAGCTGCCAATCACCAGTTGCCTGTATCTGCTGCCTTCTGAATCAACTGAATAGTTTCTGCGGAAGAATGCTTAAGCTTAACGTAAAATTTGATGCAGGTTCATTGCTCTACTTGCTCAGTCATTTTGAATGTGATGGCCACACGGTACACATGCTCACTGAAATGTGTCTACTGCCCCCACTGACTAGTACAGTGAAGTCAGGATTGTTCACACATGCGCATTCCAGTCCCCTCTCCTTGGCTGCCAGGTTATATCGATTTCACACAAACCATTCCCGTTATATTAACAATGGCAGGATTTTTTCCGGACCACCAAAATGTGTCCTTGATGGTGTTTATCCCTATCTGCTTCATAGTCTGCCTTTTGGCTAGATAATCACAGATTTTTTGGTTTGTTTTAAACCTCCATTACATGATTTAAGCCAGCAATGGTAGACTATTTAAAGTTTCACTTTTTCATTGCAGTGCGAGGGTACAGTGGAAGGGTGGAGTTTCAACTTTAGTGCTATTCATTTGTCTATTTGTTTTTTCTTTGTTTGTTTTTTAACATTTATTTTATTTTCATTAGAGAGAGAAGGGAGAGAAGAAAAGAGAGAGAGAGAGAGAGAAGTACTGATGTAAGAGACAAACACCAATCAGCAGCCTCCTGCTCGTGCCCCAAACAGGGATCAAGCCCACAACATGGGCATGTGCCCTAACAGGGAATCAAAATGGTCACCTTTTTGTTGTGGGATGACACTCAAACCAACTGAGCCACTACAAGCAGGCTTTAAAAAAAAAAAAATTTAGCTCTTGCTTTAATATCAAGTGTTACCCTTTCTTCAGGAAAATCCTTATTTCTCCAAATAATAGTCACAATGGAAAGCTATTACTCTTGGTAAAGTGTCTATTGAATATTATCAGCCTTGGGTAATTGGCTTCTCACTTTTCAACAATTCATTTTTTTTTCTCCTTCAGAAAAAGCACAATTAGCCTAATATTTTATGAAAATAATTTTGGCTTTGGAGGCATTTTTCTAAATAGATTATTTTGCCACTTCAATCACATTCTTTTTTAATTTTTAAAAAGATTTTATTTATTTACTTATAGAGAGGTGGAAGGGAAGGATAAAGAGAGGGAGAGAAACATCAATGTGTGGTTGTCTGTCACACACCCCTTGCTGGGGACCTGGCCTGCAACCCAGGCCCGTGCCCTGACTGGGATTAAACCAGTGTTCCTTTGGTTTGCAGGCCAGCACTTGGTCCACTGAGCCACACCAGCCAGGGCTGAATCATATTTTTATTATTGAAGCACATGTTTTTTTTTAACATTTTATTTATTTATCTTTAGAGGGGAAGGGAAGGAGACAGGGAGAGAGGCAGAGAAATATCAATGTATGGTTGCCTCTCATGTGTCCCTTGCCGGGAACTGGCCTGCAACCCAGGCATGTGCCCTGACTAGGAATCGAACCAGGATCCTTTGGTTCACAGGCCCGCACTCAATCCACTGAGCTACACCAGCCAGAGCTGAAGCACATGTTAATATACAATGGTCCCCTCATAGATATTTAGAGTGTTTTGGTGAGCTTGCTAATTTTGAGAATGTAATGGTCCATGATATTTTCTTTAAATTGACTATGATCTATTGCATGAGTGTTTGGGAGAGACTATTTTTGGAACATCCATTCTTCAGAATCAGCCTAGCAAATACCAGTGTATTTGAACAGTCTCTGAACACTATGTTTTTCAACCACCTTTAATTTTATAAATCACACTCTTGAGTTATACGGATTTTATATTCAGGTCTGATTTACATCAATGGACAACATAAGAATAAATTGACCCCACTATTAGAAATAAAAACATTTCTGGACTCTCTCTCTCCTGTTATTGCCTATTTGTATGCAGTTCTAGATATAAAACTCAATCTAGTTACTGCAGCTGTTGGAGAAGCTTAAAGATGACCTGGCTGTGCTGTGCCCCCAAGCAAGTGTTAGCAACCTCTGTCCAGATTTGTGAAACTCATTCTTCATCAGGTGTATTAAATGGCTAAAAATAAAGGCAGTGGACCGGTAAATGCACTTTCTCCACCCTCTCATTGGATATGGGTGTGAACGTCATATGGATTTAATATTTATTATTTCCTGTTTAAATATATCTGTGCTGTAGATGTGTGCATTCTTGTGTGTGGACACATTAGTGTTACTGCAATGAAAAGAAGTCAAATGCACACATTCCTGAAAATTCCAGTTTCTGCAAGTTATTTTAAGTTAGCATCAGTCATTGTGGCATGGTGTCTGGCACTACGTAATTCCTTTTTTTAACAGAAGAACGAGAAAGCGTTTACAGTAAAATATTCATAAATTGTCAGCACATCTGTTGTTACTGCTCCCAGGGACACATTCATTTAAGCTTCCTGTCTTCCAGACATTTTTCTGTTTTCTAACATATACTGCACTTGGATCTGGCACATAACCAATCAAGCTGCCTTTTATAACCTGGCTATACCTGTTCCTACAGGTCAAATAACAAAGAGGGCATTTTCAGGATGGAAGGAAAGAGCTATCTGGGGTTCATTTTGAGAGAGTGGTTTTCTCCCAGCAACTCAGAAGGCAGGTTGGGAAATTTCTCATGGAACACACGAGACAGATTTTTGTTTTTCATACCAGTGTGGCTTTGGTTAGAATAAGAATGTCTCATGTCATAATGTTTTTTTTCAATTGAGGTATCTATAAGAAAAAAATATTTTAAAAGAATATTTAATTTTTTGTAATATTTGACTGTTTTACCTGCTGTTAAATTTGTCATACCTAAATTTAGATGTCTGTTAATTGTATGTAAATAAGTTTACATTAGCATGTTACTTTGTTTTCTATTATTTCATCTATCTACATCATGCAACACTTAATGACAGGTATCGATTCTGAGAAGTGCATCATTAGGTGATATAGTCACTGTGTGAACATCCCAGGGTGCACACACCTGCATGGTATATCCTGTTATACAGCTAGGCTATGTGGTATAGCCATTGCTCCTAAGCTACAAGCCTGTACAGGGTGTTACTGTACAAAGCAACAAAAGATTAAGTCAAACACAAGAGAAAGATGCAATCAAGAAACACAATAAACACTATGTGTATGAGATACTGACAGTGTAACACTGCATGCTCTTTTATAGCAACTTAAAAAAATAAGTACACTAAAAATAGTAGTAAAAATTATAGTATAGTAAATACATACTAGCAACATAGTTGTTTATTATAATTTCCAAGTATTATGCACTGCACATAATACTATTTTTATACAACAAACATGAGAATAATGCTAACTTACACTCAGGATGACCACGATGTCACTAGGCACTAGAACAATTCCAGCTCCATTACAATCTTGAGACTGTTGTCAGTTAGGCAGTTTAGTCAGTGACTTAAATGTCATAGCATAGTGCATAACTGTGTTTATTTGATTTTTGCTGAGGGCACACAGTCAACAGTAACACTCATAGCACAGTAGGACTGGTTTTACCTGACCTCCATTTAATCCTTAATGCAATATCAGGCAACCTTCTTTCCTCCTGTAAAGTATGCTTACAATGCTCATAGCACATGAATAGTCTTTGCACTCCCTCTAGTGTGACCGTGAACTTGTGCTCCGTTTGAACTGCATTCTTTTCAGGTATGAGAAACATTGTTTCTCAACTGTTTTTACCATTCAAATTTGCAGTTACAATTAGGTAAATATATTAACTATTGAATGAACAACAAAGGATAAAAAGAGTGTAAAAATGTTTGGTACTTTTGCCTATTAGAAACTTGAGTGCTTTTCCCTGGCTGGCATGACTGGCTTAGGCATCATCCCACAAAGCAAAAGGTTGCCAGTTCCATTCCCAGTCAAGGTAAAGGCCTGGGTTGCAGGTTTGGTCTCAGCCCAGACATGTATGGAAGGCAACCAATAAATGTTTCTCTCTCTCTCATCAATGTTTCTCTCCCTTCTCTTTTTTCCAAAAGTTCTTAAATGGTTAAAAAATCAGTACTTTGGAATAGCACAATGACTCATGTGATTTTTCAAAACTCAATGCCAAAAAACCAAGCAACCCAATTAAAAAAATGGGCAAAGGACCTGAATAGACACTTCTCCAAAGAGGACATACAGATGGCCAATAGACATATGAAAAGATGCTCAATGTTACTAATCATCAGAGAAATGCAAATTAAAGCCACAATGAGATACCATCTCACACCTGTCAGAATGGTTATCATCAATAAATCAACAAACAAGTGCTGGTGGGGATGTAGAAAAAGGGAAACCCTTTTGCACTGTTGGTGGGAATGAAGATTGGTGTACCCACTGTGGCAAGCAATATGGAGATACCTCAAAAAATTAAAAATAGGTCTGCCTTTTGACCCAGCAATCCCATGTCTGGGAATATATCCGAAAGAACCCAAAATACAAATTCAAAATAATATAAACACCCTTATTTTCACTGCAAGGTTATTTACAATCACCAAGATATGGAAGCAGTCCAAGTGCCCATCAATAAATGAGTGGATAAAATAACTATGGGGTATTTACATAATGGAATACTACTTAGCCATAAACAAAGAAGAAAATTGTACATTTTGTGACAGCATGGATGGACCTGGAGAGCATTATGCTAATGGATAAGCCAGTCAGAGGAAGACAAATACCATGTGACTTCACTCATATCTGGAATCTAATGAACAAAGTGAACTAATAAGGAAAATGGGACAGACTCACAGATGGAGAGCAGGATGACAGCTAGTTGGGGTGCACGTAAGATTGAGCAAAAAGGAAAAAGGACTCACAGACATAGACAACAGTGTGGTGATTGCTGTGGGGAGAGGGGTTTAAGGTGACTAAATGGTAATGGAAAAAGTATAATAAAGTTAAATTTAAAAAAATAAAAATTCATTTCCTCAGTCGCTCTATGTCTTGTAGTTACCAAATTAACCACACAAATATAGAACATTTCTATCATCACAGAAATTTCTACTGGACAGTGCTAAGAAGATATTCTACACCCAGATGCATCTGCATTTTTCTAATTCCTTTCTCCAAATTAAAACTGTAAATGAATAATGTCTCTGTGTTTTAGGCAAGAAAATGATTCATAACTCTAATTAAAAGGTTGACAAATAGTACCCTTATGTATTTTACATGGAAAAATGTTAAATATAGTCTTTTGGTTGCCCATTTCAACCTATGTTTCTGCTACTTTACTATTTCCTCACCCTGCTCCCCTCAGATAAAACTGTTTTACTCTGACATGCGGGGCAATGATTACATGTGCCTGCTCCAGGGAGAGTAGGGTTGCGCTGTGGCTCTATCACTCATAGCCTTTGGGAAAGTCTTGTTTCCAAACTTTTGTTTCTTTACCTAAAAAAATAGGAATCTTCATAAAACTCAGATTATAGGGTTTTCATGATGACTAGATGAATTAATGATGGTCAAAGAGTTCTGTCTGTGACTGACATGTAGGGATAGTAAATAACAGCACCAAGGATTTGTGAGACAATTTGTAAGAGGCTGTGGCATAAATTATTTCATTTAATTCTCAATTAATTGTTTTTCTTATTTTAGATAAAAAAGAGATCACAGAGAGCTATAGTGAATTGCAAAATTCAATGGTTGGTAATTCATTTTTCTGACTTCAAAATCTATCATCCTATCCTTCCTATATAACATTTTTCTTCATGAATTACTAAAAAAAAATGGGCTTCTAAATTATTTTTATTTGAATAAAGTCTTATGGTTTATTGCTCATTTACAGATTTTATTAATAACAGAAACCAAGGAAAATATCATTATTTCAGACACTGAAGCCTATTAGATCTGCATCACTAGATGTATCTAGTCAATAGAACATCTCAATTGTGTTTTGAAATAGAGAAAATAAAAAAGTCATTTTCCTCCAGCAGAGCATTCATCAATGAGCTCACGTAAACTTATTTCAGATCAATGGAAAACAAAGAGAGTTGTAATCCATACATTTTATGTTCATTTTAAATCATGTACTAGATATAGTATAGGGTCTTCCATGCCAAATCACCCAGTCCCTTGATTGTTCAGAGCAATGAATCTCCACTATAAACAACTTCACTATTATAACAGGCGAAAGTCCAGTTCTGCAAGAAGCAAAAATGCGATCCCGGTTGTCTAGTGTAATGGCAGACTTCTGACATGGCAGCCAGAGGAACGCATGGGCGCTCACAGCTCCCCACAGTTCCTGATCTGATAATGCCACTCCCCCTTTCTGCTCCTTCCAACAATTTTGTATCCCAGGTCTCTTTCTGCTTAAAATACCTAAGCAGATTTCTGTTTTGCCGATAGAATCCTTTATGATAGAATTAGAGAGAAGCAAACAACTACAAAAAAATGCACCTAGGGAAGTGGGGCCACGTGTGAGGAAAAGAAACCCCAAGAAAAGAAAAATTGATTCTGATGTTATTATCATCAGGTGAGGGTGATAATAATACTAAGAACCCGTTGCTCCCTCTACTCCTTTGATGGCCAAAGGGATACAGTGGAAATCATCCATTTGATTCCTAGGGAATGTAGTCCTGAAGAACAAATCTCTAAAATTTATTTTGTATCTGTTTGTTGTCCTTAATTTCCACAGAAAAGGTGAGTATAGAAACACAGGGAAAGTGTAATGGTGAAATATTTTTAAAAATGAGAACATATACGCAAAACAAATTCTGCTCTCCGCTTTGAATTGGCTGTTTAAAATATTTTCTGTGAGTTCAATTTGTAACGCTTATTTGCAGTTTTACTTGTCTTTCCTGCACAGTGACAAAACTGTAGGGAAACATTGAATCGTCACTCTAGGAGGACAGGATTTAAAAATGTGAAAATAAATTTAAAATGCATTTAAATATGATATGTAATTTGTTGTCAAAAGTAGAACTTGCTGAATAAATCTAGAGTAATTTTGGATAGGAAGCTATTGCTTACATACTGTGTAATAACTAGCTTACTCTGAAGACAGCTTGGTCAAACAAAAAAAGAGTAGTGCTTCACACATTACTTATGCTTAATTTTGTTAGAAAGCGTGGAACACATCAAATCCACAGCTAATTGTATAAAAATTTTAAAATATATATTTATTAAGAGAAAAAACAATAGATAATTGCCGCGGCCAGCGTGGCAAGGGGCTCGTGACGCGCAGTGACGGACTGAAAAGAGGAAGCGACCAGTTGCTCTGCTGGCAAAAGGCAATTTTATTAAAGTGTACAGTCATATATATAGACAACTAGAAAAGTCTAAGAATAGCACAAGATTACAAGCTCCTGCAGGCATCACCGCAGAAGACACTTTGTAACAGTAACCATCCTGATAGATACATTGTTTAGGAAACATGACGCACATACATTCCACTCTTGATATTTCCTTGTACTTCCCTTGGGAACGATCTGATAATAAGGTAGGCAGAACAATGCAAGGACATTAATGCCCTGAGGCCGAGGACCAGGCCCATACATCATTTTCACAATGTCAGACCCTTACTCTCG
>PVKU01008790.1:42953-69701 GCA_004027475.1 Anoura caudifer | reverse complement strand
AGAGGGGAGGGGGGAGGGGGCCGTGGGAAGAAAGGTTTCTGGACAAAACCAAGGGGGAGGGTGGAAGCAAGGGAAGGAGTTGGGTTTGGCTAGGGTGGGGGGGAATGGATGGGGGTAAGGCAGACAACTGTAATTGAACAACAAAAAAGTAACTGAAAAAAGAATACACATAAAAAATAAATAAAATTTTAAAAGCTTGGATAACAAAGTTATATCATAAATATACATGGGAAATAAAAGCAAAATTATTTTGCACTTCAATAAAATTCTAATCAAAATTGCAATGAGGTTTCTGAGGAGCTCACTAAAATAAATATATTTCATCATAAGAATAAGGAACAAAATATCTGATTTATAAAAAAGTGCACTATATATTTTCAGCCATATAAATGTGACACTAAGGAAGAATTAAAAGAATGAGGAGAAACAAATTGACAAACTCAGAATATGTAGTGTTGATATGATAAGAGAAGCATTTAGAACCACTGCAAATTAAGAATTTTATTTAATAATTAACACTTAATCAGTTGTTTAAACATTTAAAAATAGTAAATTAGCCCTATCTGGTGTGGCTCAGTGGATTGAACACTGACCTGTGAGCCAAAAGATTACTGGTTTGATTCCCAGTCAGGGTACATGCCTGGGTTGCAGGCCAGGTCCTAGGTTGGGGACATGCAAGGGGCAACCAATAGATATTTCTCTCCCTTTCTCTCTCCCTCCTTTACCCTCTTTCTAAAAATAAATAAATAATATTTTAAAAATAATATCAATAAATTAGATCCCTACCTCATACCACACACTAATATAAATTCCAAACAATTAACAAGCTAAATCTAAGAAACTAAACCTTTGAAGAAAATAGAAGTGATTAACTGGTTGATCCTAGAATAAGGAAGTTCCTATAATCCTACAAGAAAATGAGGGAACAATAAATGAAAAGTCTGTGTAACTTTACTACAAAAGATTTTAAAACTTCTGTATATCTAAAAATATAATAAACAAAATTAAAATGTATCACTACTGATAAAACCAGGTCATGGGTTAATACAGGATGGGGCAAAAGTAGGTTTACAGTTGTGACTATGCAATTTATTATTTTATTTTTATTTATTAATTATTGTATTATTTTCCATATGAACAACAGTAAACCTACTTTTGTCCCACACTGTACATTTCGTATATAACAGAGAGAGAGAGCTCCTACAGCTTAGGAAACACTCTCATAGACAAATGGGCAAAGGGTATGAATAGCCAATTTATAAAAAAGAAAATCAACAGAAAATAAACACTAGATAAAATAGTCAATCTCATGTGAAATCAAAGAAATGAAACAAACACAATAGTGAGATGGCAAGGTTTACGCAGTAAATTGGCAGTGTTGTTTGTTTTTGCTTTTCTGTGTGTTGTTTGTATCCAGGTTAGTGAAGTGCAGCAGAAGGGCCATCAAGTTCTGATGGGATTGTAAATGGGTGCTGCAGTTCAGGAGGCACCATTTGCAACAACAGATCCAGTGCCTTTAATCAGCTTGTGCTTTTTTAGGTAATAATTCTAAGGAAATAATTAGAGATATGCACAGAGATAGTTGCACAATGATGTTCATGACAGTGATATTTATTTATTCAAAATAATTAGCAACAATTTAAATATCCAACAATATTGAATATCCAGCAATAAGGGACAAGTTAAACCAGCTGTGGTATATCTATATGATGCAGTAGCTATTAAAATCATATATGGGAAATTATTTCATGGGATAAGAAATTCTTCATGATATAATGTTAAATAAATAAAGCCAACCCATATGTGCAGTGTGATCACACATACTGGTTTACGAAAGAAAGAGACTTAGAAAATATGAGAATATGCCATAATTTTAATTTTGATGGTAGTTCTCTTTTTTACATTTCTAGTTCCTACAATGAACATATGTTGCATTTATAAATCAGTGGGAATATAATAAACCTTCAAAATTTACTCATTCAACATTTTTAAAAGCACAATGTTCTCCCAGGTTAGCATCTTAGCAACTGTTCTAAATAATCCATTGTTCCTTCAGAGAGATTGAAGTCATCTGTCTGAAATTCTGAGGCTGACAGCAGCCATTTCAGACCTTTCAGCATTCTTTCTCTCAGATGTAATAAACGGAGATCATTATGTAAAAATAATGGCAGGAAAAAGTATGCAATGGAAATTTTGATTCACATTTTTAAAGAGAATCTGTAACAAATAGAATTGAGTGGCAAAAAAAAATAAAAATTTCTCGATGTCACACTGCCAATAGGTCTATCATATTGGACTTAAAATTTCTCTTTAAATCTGTTTGACAAAATATAACTCTGCAAGGAGAAACAGATAAACCAGGACAAGCAGCCATGGGTCCCAGAGGAACTGTGTACTCCCCTCCTTTAATCTGAGAGAAGCCAAGAGACAAAGGGGTACAGTGTAGGGAGCTACTCTCTCATCCAGCTTCTAATTTTAGATTTCATGTCTAAGCTGGGAGAAAGTCATTCTCAGAGCAGCAGAGCCCCCAGTTATCAGGACATCAGTTATCCAGATTCCTGAAGGTATGAAGAGCCCTGAACTCAAAACACAGAAAGAAAGAGACTTAGAAGAAGAGGTGAGGCCAGGTGGGTGAAAGGCGAGTAACGTTATGTCCTCAAAGATGAAGGGGCTCTGAACTCCTGCAAAGGAGAGTAAAAGCATGAGGACTGTGCCCTGGGTTTCTCTGCAGTCAGGGGAAGGCTCTGTGCTTGTAGGCATCATTCCATTAAAGACTTCTGCATGGTTGTGAGCAGTCAAGAAATGATAGTTGAAGGAATTTACTCAAAGTCACAAACCAGGAATCACTGAGCAGGATTTGCATGTAAATCTGCAGGGCTGCAACCCCCATCTTATTTCACTGCATCCTTGCAGCCCACGTGGAGCCCAGCAGTGAGAAGCTGTTCAAAAAATCTTTCCTTCAAAGGGGCACTCAGGATGGCCTGTTCTCATCTTGTTTATCCTCCCCATTTTCCCTGCTTTGCTGCAGGCATCTTATGTCTCCTAGCTTGCCTTTTTGTATCCCTGTGTGGATGGCTATCCCTCATCATTTTCTCCCCATAACCCATTCTTTCCCCAAACCATACAGCCTTGTCCAATGTTGCTGAAATCTGCTGACCCCTGGGGTCTAAGGCCATTTTCCATGACCTTTCTTCTTCCACTCCAGACATACCCCAACAACATTCTGAACTGTAAAATGTGTTGAAGCTCTTATACTGCAGAGTATTTTCAAGAAAAAAAATATTCTTAAAACCTAAAAATAGAACAAACCCATATACAATTTACTATATGAAGCAGACTGACACATGATATAGCTATAGAAACAGCCCATCCAAAAGGGTGGGAAGGGTACCAAGATTAAATAAATTTAGGAAACAGAACATACTCTATCACCTCTTCACTACATTTAAGAGTCAGGTTGGATAAGTCTTCCAATTAAAGGCTCATTTTAACCCAAATTTGTTTGAACACAGAAGCCTTTTTGTAGAACACTTCCTAACATTTCATAGTAGTACTACAGTAATAAACTACAGACACAGTTTGAGAAAGGCTGGTATTTGCGGACATACATAATAGTATAAATAGCAGTATGCTACGAGAGGCTGAGCAGTGTCGCCTGCTGTCATCATGCTCTCAACCTTCTCTTTAGTTATTTGGTCTACCTCTGCCCCAACCCCCACCCATGAACCGCCAGGGTGGTTTGGACTCCAGGAACACAAATTCAGTCCTCTGTAATGGGGACAAGTGGGCCAACTTCTCTGGACATCAGATTCCTTACCAAAGAGCATCACAATGCCTACATTTACAACATACCTGGCATGGCCTGTACCACAAGAATGTCACACACACACACGCACAGATACACACACATGCATGGTAGGCTGATCTATATGAATTGGTCTCACCAGTCTTTCAGGGTTGATATATTCATTGGAGAGAGTCTTCAAACTCTGTGTCTAAAATTGCTTCAAGTTTAGCTTTGCAAGCACTAACTTCAGCAAGTGTTAATCTATTTCTTGAGCTATTTCCATTTTCCATTTGTTAGTGACAGATGTATGCAATTACTGTGACTTCAGGAACAACACTTCCTTCCAAATCTCTCTGCAAATATCAGCAACAGAACACCTTCTCCTCTTGGCTGCTGCATAAGGTAGAGGATTAGGATTACTGATGTCCCTACCTTTGATATAAAACACAGTTTCCATGCTGAATTTTCCTGAAAATATCCTATCTTAGGACTCATTAGGAGTTTTCTGCATTCACCGAGGATGTCTTGTGTCACATTCTCAAACCCTCCTTCTCCCCATCAATTTCTTTTAAAGATGCACCTCCTGCCCTGTTGGATTTGCTGTGTCATTTTTCCAAGGCCAGGTTCCAAGCACACTTGCCCCATTTCACAACAGACCCAAGCAGTAGTTAGTTAGCTTTCCAGTACAGTAGCTCATTTGCAACCCAAATCCAAAGAGTCACCCTTTGATCTTGGAGGATATAACACTGAAATTAATTACCCAGAGAGACTAGAACTTAGAAATACAATCATTTTCCTTGTTATTTATTAAAATTTCCTTGTTACTTATTAAATGAGGCTGTTTCAGTCTCCTGTGCTCCCCAAGTCCTGGGTTTTTCACTCCTGCATAAATAGAGTCACTAAGCTCAGCACTGCTTGCTAGTCTTGTTCTGGAATGGAGAAATACCATTCCCCAACTTAAGACTAGCATTTGAAAACTCAAATCAAAGGGAAGCTCAAAGAGGAGTTACTGGGGAACTGCCCTAACGAGTCCCTGGGGCTTCATTCTCCAACCAAGACCTGTAGCTCCAGCACTGACAATTTACTGCAGAACAAAACAGAAAGCAGCTCGCCCTAAGGGCTTAGAACCCAGCCTTTGGGTCAGGGGAGAAGTATGGGCTTGAGAGAGAGATACTTGGATGAAAATGCCTGATCCACTATTTATTGGTTGTGGGTTCCTAAACAAGCGTGGCTCTAGCAAGAATGGATTAGAAAATGTTGGGGCTTTTTTTTCTCCTTTTGAATACACTCATAGGTTATCCAACATATTCAGCCACCACCACCATAGGAAGAACCTACAAGATCATTACAAGAGGAGAAGTTCTGGTCAAAATGTAGATTAACATCTTTGTGGTCCACCAATGATCTCAGGAGAGGCTAGGAACAGCAGAAAGCATGTCCTCTTTACACACACAGACACACACACACACACGTATATATGTATATATATTTTTTATCCTATCACTTTAAATATTTCTCTCATTAATTTTTTTACATTTTTATTTATTTATATATATTTTTTACTTTAATTGTTCAAGTACAGTTTTCTGCCTTTTACCCCTCCCAGTTAACTCCCCCAGCCCTCCCCACCTCCCTCACATTTCCACCCCCACCCTAATTGTCCCTGTGTCCTTTATACTTGTCCCTGCAAACCCTTCCCCTTTTCCCCTGAAATGCCCTCCCCTCTCCTCTCTGGTCACTGTCAGCCTGTTCTCAATTTCAGCGTCTTTTGGTTATATTTTGCTTGTTTGTTTCTTATGTTGATTAGACTCCTGATAAGGTGAGATCATATGGTATTTGTCTTTCGCCACCTGGCTCATTTCACTTAGCATAATGTTTTCGAGGTCATCCATGCTGTCACAAAGTGTAGGGGCTCTTTCTTTCTTTCTTCTGCATAGAATTCCATTGTGTAAATGTACCATAGTTTTTGATCCATTCATTTACAGATGGGGACCTAGGTTGCTTCCAACACTTGGCTATTGTGAATTGTGCTGCTATGAACATTGGGGTGCATAGGTTCTTTTGGATTGGTGTTTTAGGGTCCTTAGGATATAATCCTAGCAGTGGAATTGCTGGTCAAAAGGCAGTTCCATTTTTAGTTTTCTTAGAAAATTCCATAGTTTTCCAAAGTGGTTGTACCAGTCTGCAATCCCACCAACAGTGCACTAGGGTTCCCTTTTCTCCACAACCTCTCCAACACTTGTTGTTTCTTGCTTATTTCTGATGGTCATTCTTACAGGTGTGAAGTGGTATCTCATTGTGGTTTTAATTTGCATCTCTCTGATAGCTGGCGATACTGAGCATCTTTCCATGTGTCTCTGGACCCTCTGTATGTCCTCCTTGGAGAAGTGTCTGTTCAAGTCCTTTGCCGATTTTTTAATTGGGTTGCTTCTTTTCTTAGAGTGGAATCGTGAGTTCTTTATATATTTTGGAGATTAAATCCTTGTCTGAGGTATCATTGGCAAATAAGTTTTCCCATATAGATGGTTCTCTTTTTATTTCAATACTGTTTTCTTTAGCTGTGCAGAAGCTTTTTATTTTGATGAGATCTCATTTGTTTATTGTTTCCTTTATGTCCCTTGCTCTAGAGGAAATATCAGTGAAAATATTGCTGTATAAAATATGAGATTTTCCTGCCTATGTTCTCCTCTACAACTTTAATGGTGTCGTGACTTATACTTAAATCTTTTATTCACCTTGAATTTATTTTTGTGTATGGTGTAAGTTGGTGCTCGAGTTTCATTTTTTTGCATGTAGTTGTCCAGCTCTCCCAACACTATTTGTTGAAGCAACTATTTTCATTCCATTTTATGTTGCTGCCCTCTTTGTCGAATATTAATTGACTGTAGAGACTTCAGTTTATTTCTGGGCTCTCTGTTCTATTCCACTGGTCCATCTGCCTGTTTTTATGGCAGTACCAGACTGTTTTGATTATAGTGGCCCTGTAATACAGTTTGGTATCAGGTATTGGGATCCCTCCTACTTTGATCTTCTTTCTCAAAAATGCAGCAGCTATTCAGGGTCATTTATGGTTCCATATAAATTTTTGAAGTGTTTGTTCTATGTCTGTGAAATATGCCATTGGTAGTTTAATAGGCATTGAATTGAATCTGTACATTGCTTTGGGTAGTATGGACATTTTGATGATGTTGATTATTCTAATCCTTGAACACAGTATATGTTTCCATTTGTTTGTGTCTTCCTTGAATTCTTTCTTTAATGTTGTGTAGTTTTCTGAGTACAGGTCTTTTACCTCTTGGTTAGGTTTATTCCTAGGTATTTTATTTTTCTCGTTGCTGTATCAAATAGATTTTTTTTTCTTGATTGCTCTTTCTGATGTTTTATTGTTGGTATCCAAAAATGCCTTTGATTTCTGGATATTGACTTTGAATCCCACTGTTTTGCCAAATTCATTTATTAGGTCTAGCAGTTTTTTGGCTGAGTTGATAGGATTTTCTATGTACACTGTCATGTCATCTGCAAACAACAACAGTTTTGTTTCCTCCTTTCTGATTTGGACGCCTTTTATTTCCTTTTCTTGTCTGATTGCTGTGGCTAAAACTTGCAATACTATGTTGAATAGAAGTGGTGAAAGTGGACAACCTTGTCTTGTTCCTGATCTTAGTGGGAAAGATTTTAGTTTTTGCCCATTGAGTATGATGTTGGCTGTGGGTCTCTCATATATGGCCTGTATTATGTTGAGGAATGCTCCCTTTATTCCTACTTTCCTGAGTGTGTTTATCATAAATGGGTGCTGTACCTTATCAAATGCTTTTTCCACATCTATTGATATGATCGTGTGATTTTTCTCTTTGCCTTTGTTTATGTGACGTATTGCATTTATTGATTTACGAATATTGTACAATCCTTGCATCCCTGGGATGAATCCCATTTGGTCATGGTGTATGATCTTTTTAATGCATTGTTGGATGCAGTTTGCCAATATTTTGAGGATTTTAGCATCTATGCTCATCATCAATATTGGCCTGAAGTTCTCTTTCTTTGTTGTGTCTTTATCTGGTTTTGGATTAAGCATGTTTCTGGCTTCATAGAAAGAGTTTGGGAGTCTTCCATCATTTTGGATTTTTTGGAATAGTTTGAGGATAGGTGTTAGCTCTTCCTTAATTGCTTTGTAGAATTTTCCTGTGAAACTATCCAGTCCAGGACTTTTGTGTGTCAGGAGTTTTTTTACTGCTTCAATTTTGTCTGCTGTTATTGGTCTGTTCAGGTTTTCTGCTGCTTCTTCACTGAGTTTTGAAATTATTATATTTTCTAGAAATTTGTCCATTTTACCAAGGTTTTCAAATTTCTTGGCATACAGTTCTTCATAGTAATTTCTTACAGTCCTTTGTATTTTTGAGGTATTAGTTGTAATCTCTCCTTTTTCATTTCTAATTGTGTTTATTTGTTTCCTCTTTTTTTTTCTTGATGAGCCTGCTTAAAGGCTTATTGACTTTGTTTATCTTTTCAAAGAACCAGCTCCTGGATTCATTGATCCTTAGAATTGTGCTTTTAGTCTCTATATCATTTAATTCTGCTCTGATCTTGGTTATTACCTTCCTTCTGCTTGCTCTGGGCTGTCTTTGTTGTTGTTCCTCCAGTTTTGTAGGTGTAGGGTTAGGTTGTTTGTTTGAAATGTTTCTATCTTTTTTATGTAGGCCTGTATTGCTATGAACTTCCCTCTCAGGACTGTATTCGCTGTGTTCCATAAGTTTTGGGTTGTGAGTTCATTTTCATTTGTTTCCTGAAACTTTTTGATTTCTTCCTTAATTTCATTCTTGACACATTCATTGTTTAATAGCATGGTATTCAATCTTTGTGATTTTGAGTGTTTTGGGTTTTTTCACTTTGGGGTTGGTTTTTAGTTTCAGGCCCTTGTGGTCAGAGAAAATGCTTGGTATGATTTCAATTTTCTTGAATTTGTTGAGGCTTGTTTTGTGTCATATCATGTGGTCTATCTTTGAAAATATTCCATGTGCATTTGAAAAGAATGTGTATTTAGCTTCTTTGGGACGAAAGGCTCTATGTATATCATCAGTTAAGTCCATTTGATCTGGGGCATTGTTTAATGCCACAATATCTTTGTTGACATTTTGTTTGGAAGATCTGTCCATTTTTGACAGTGGGGTGTTAAAATCCCCTACTATAATTGTGTTGCTATCAATATCTTTCTTGAAGTCCTCCAAGATTTTCTTTATGTATTTGGGTGCTCCTATGTTGGGTGCATATATATTTACAATGTTCATATCTTCTTGATGGATTGTTTCCTTGAGTATTATGAAGTACCTTCTGGGTCTGTCTTTATGGCCTTTTTTTGAAGTTTATTTTGTCTGATATAAGTATCGCTTCCCTGGCCTTTTTTTCCTGTCCTTTTGCTTGGAAAATTTGTTTCTAGCCTTTAACTTTGAGTCTGTGTAGGCCTTTTGTCCTGAGCTGGGTCTCTTGTAGGCAGCATATGTGTGGGTCATGTTTTCTTGTCCATTCAGCTATGCTATGTCTTTTGATTGGAACATTTAATCCACTTACGTTTAAGGTTATCATTGATAGGTACTTATTCATTGCCATTTTCATACCTATGTCCCTCTCTCTCTCTCTCTCTCTTTTCCTTCCTTTCCTTAAAGCATTCCTTTTAGCATGCCTTGCAGAGCTGGTTTGGTGGAGGTGTATTCTTTTAGACTTCTTTTGTCTGGGAAGCTCCTAATTTGGCCTTCTACCTTGATTGAGAGCTTTGCTGGGTAAAGTAGCCATGGTTACAGGCCTCTGGTTCTCATTATTTGAATATTTCTTGCCATTCTTTTCTCGTTTGGAGCATTTCCCTTGAGAAGTCAGCTGCTAACCTTATCAGGGCTCCCTTGTATGTTACTTCCTATTTCTCCCTTGCTGCTTATAAGATTCTCTCTTTGTCTTAGAATTTTGCCATTTTAATTCTGATGTGTCTTGAAGTGGGCCTCTTTGGGTTCCTCTTCATTGGGACTCTCTGTGTTTCCTGGATTTGTGTGTCTTTTTTCTCTCATCAAATTAGGGAAGTTTTTCATCATTATGTTTTCAAACAGGTTTTCTATCCCTTGCTCTTATTCTCCTTCTGGTATCCTGTCTGAATTTTCAATGTCCTCTACAATTTTTGGTCTCCTATCTTCATATATGCTGAGGTACTCTTGGCTGTTTGCTCAGTTCCTCCATAAGTCAGTTAGGTTTTTCTCCCATGTGTAGGGAGAAGTAGAATCCGCTCCCTCCTACCTTGCCACCATCTTCCATCTCCAGAAAGCATGTCCTCTTAAAAGAGCTAAGCCAGCCCCCCCTTGTCCCCTCCCCTTCCTCTGCACAGGAAAGGGCATGCAGACTGGGCAGGACAGGGAGAACTGGATCTGGAGGAGAGCCTAGACCCACCTCTGGCTGAGCTCTGCATTTAGAAATGAGACCCTCCCACCCCTGACAACAGAGGTCCCCTTAAGAGCATGTTGTGATTTATTTTCTTCAAGACCCAAACATCTTTCCAAACCTTTCCTTTCTCCCATATTTATCACCCAATCAGGAAACTCATGAGTTTTCCCCAAAGCAGCTAACAATTTCATTAACTCCAGCCTCACTCCTTTTCAGTTCTCAAACCCTCACCAGCCAAGGTAAAATTTAACTAAGAACCTGGTCAAACTAACACTGTGGTACAGGCCTATCATCTCCTGTAGGAACCAATGCAACGGTCTTCCTCAAGGCCTACCCATAATAGACCTCCTTACATCTTCCTTTGCTGGATTCCATAATCCACACTCCACACAGCACTAAATGGTAAGTTGAAAAACAAAAATTAGATCATGTAATTTCCTAATTTAAATACTATCAAACATACTCAGAAAATAATTCAGATCATGGGATCCTGTCTACCACCCCCCCCACACCCACTGCTCCTCTGATGCTCATTCCACTCAGCCCCCAGCCCCTATACTCCAGACAAATGTGTCATCTTCCATCTGTAGGACCCACTCTGTTCATTCTAACCCTTGTCTTTGTCACTTCTTTGGGCTGAAATACACATCCCCAGATGCTTTTGGTGGACACCCCTTCTTCTGCTATCTCACCTTCACTATCATTCCTTAACCTCCCATGTTGGCCACAGCCATAGAATTGAGGCATTCATTGTATTTCTCCCTCCTTTAGATGCAAGCCACTCAAGCATACCTATCCAGTTTTGTTCACCCCACCACCCCCAACTCTTGGCATATTTCATAAGTTTATTGAGTAAAATTGATGGAAGGAGAGGTGAGTCACATCACTTCCTTGATTAAAACCAGTGACATGCACTGGGATACAGCTGTCGCTCCCTACCATGGCAGGCAAAACACTCAGCCCTGCCTACCTCACCACCTCATCCTATCTCTCCCCAGTTTCCACCTTCTAATACTTAGAAAAACAGATGCAGAGCCAAGCTAGGAAATAGGGCACAAAAATTTCTCATGCCTTTCTCTGTAGCACATTGCCTGGCAAGCCCACCTAAGGATCCTCTGATGTTCTAGGAAACAGTAATTTTGTTTGACTCACTATTTCCTATTGGTTAAGATTCAGACTCTGTAAAGTAGATGTTAACTTTAGAATATTGATCAATTGCAAATTATTTTAATTTGGAAGAGACCTAAATGAATTTTGCCCAGTAGAAAAGATAACCAAAGGATAATTTTATCACTATGTGGAACATTAACCAGTTTGGTATATAGCAATCTTATCTGGGCCTTTCTTATTTCATTGACAATGTACTTTAGGTTCTAATATGAGCCTCTGGACCAGCTTTACCCTTCTGCTGACTCCTACTTAATATATTAAAGTGGTGTTTGACATGTGCTCACTATATATTTTGGGGTATTGGGGGATAGGCTTTGACACTAAATTACTAAAATAATATTCAATGTTCTCATAGTTCCACAGTAGTTCCTTCTTTTGCAACCTGCCTTTTTTCAGTCCACCATCTACACCCCATGCCCTCATACCCAAATTAATTTTCCTCCAAATTATTACCTGCTAAACCCTGTAGGTTAAACTCAAATATTAGTTCCTTAGAAAACCCTTCCTGACACACCCCATCTCACATACACACCTTCCTGAAATACGTAGCTTTTTCTCAGGAGAAAAAAAAAAGGACAAAATGACAGAAAAGGGTAGGCCCACCAGACATGTACAAAGATTTAGACTAGTGTGAGTGCCCTTCACCTGTGAATGGAGTAACCCAGCTCTTCTTCCTGGGCCAGTAGGGACCTGTCAGACACAGAAATGCCTCTGGAAACCCTCCACTCCTCAAAGTCCAAGTGCATGCTCCAAATGGTGGCTACCCTGGGGACTTTTTTTCCACAAAGGCAGTCAGCTCATGCCACTCAGAAGAGCAGAGAGGTGGAGTGCATAGCCTCCAGAGCCATCCTTCCCAGGTCACACAGCTAGTGTACTCTGCAGCTTACTAGCTGTGTGACCTTAAATAACTCAACCTCCGAGTCATAGTTTCCCCCTCTGTGGAACAGAAATAATAATAGTATACTTGAGTCTCCTAAAAATTGAATGGATAAAGAATGTGTATGGTCCTGGCTGATGTGGCTGAGTGGACTAAGTGCCAGCCTGTGAACCCAAGGGTCACTGGTTCAATTCCCAGTCAGGGCACATGCCTGGGTTGTGGGCCAGGTCCCCAGTAGGAGGCACATGAGAGGCAACCACACATTGATGTTTCTCTCCCTTTTCCTTCCCTTCCCCTCTCTCTGAAAATAAATAAATAAAATCTTTGAAGAAAATCAAAGATCATGTATGAATGACCCATGGACACAGACAATATTGTGGGAATTGACTGTTATAGCAGGGGTGGAGGGGTGGGGAGCTGGGCAGAGGAAGACAAAAGGGAATAAATTGGAACAGCCGTAACAGAATAACAATAAAAAAAAATAAAGAGAGAAAAAATAAAGAAAGAAAGATGGAATGAATTAATGTAGCTGAAGTTTGTAGAAGAGTAATTAACACATGAGTGCTACTATGATACCATGGCTCTTATTTCAGTCTTAAATAAGCCTCTTGGGCTCCTCTCCTCCCCAAATCTGCTGGAGCTGCACAGATGAGACCTGGGACACTGGGAATATAACTAAGTGGACAGAAGTTACTGCAGCAGCAATGGAGATAAGACCATATATTCCCACTCCAAACTTACCATAAGCAATTAGGAATCTTAAGTGCCTAACATAGTGCCTGCCACAGAACTTATTCAATAAATGTGGCATCCTCCTCTGCCACCCCTGCCCTACCCATTTCCAAACCCAACCTTAAATTTCAAGCAAGTAAAATTTGGGATGCTTTCAATGCTTTTGTATAATAATAACTCAGGGGTAAAGGGCTGTTTGTGATTATTATTCACCTTTTCATGTCATGTATTTTATTGATTTTGCATTGAAATAGTTTTTCAATATTTTTTAAAATGAGACATTTGCTTCAGTTAATCCGAGATCTTAACATCTGTTGTAGTACAAATAATTGTTGTTTTTTAATGATTGGGTTTCTTTTTCTTCTTTATTTTAAATTTAAAAATCAATAAGTAGTCTGTGGTACCTTGAAAGGATATTAAATAACACAATCAACTTGGATTTATTATGAAGAAATATTTTCCACAGTTTCTGCACAAAATCATAAGATTTGAAAGACCTTAAGGTGCTGGGCTTTCTGAGAATTTCCCATTAGGACACAGAGTAGAATTGAAAGGGCCAATGAGAGGCGATTAGCCCAGCAAAATTTTTGCATGAGTACAAATTCAAGGAAAACTAATAGAGTTACTGGAAATTACTTTTCTCATTCAAAATAAAAATAGCTTTTGAAGTAGCTTTGGAAGAATCCTAACTTTACCTGCTATTTAATGAATAGCAGACCGCTAATCAGAACATGGTACTGTTTTTGCCCACTGAAATATGTATACCGAGGCCCTGTGAGAAGAAACAATGTGAAGGCAGCTTTCTAATCATTCACCATGGAAATAAATGAGGGTCTTATGCAGAAGCCAGGCCCTTGGAAAACAAGCATCCCATGGGATAGGGGGAGCAGAGACAGGTGGGGCAATGCTGAAGAATGAAGGAGGATGGTATAGAGAGATTAGGAAATTGGAGGCTTGGAGAAGCCTGTATTTCACCTGAATTTTCAGGCCATCAGGGCAGATCCAGCCCTCCTGATTTCTTGCCCAACACTCTTCCCATATTTTGTGCTAAGGCAAAACCTCAGAAACACCATAATCCTCTACCAGTAGGAAGGATGCTCTGGCAGCCCACTTGAGCTGGCTGGATCCACAACTGGGAGCCAGGACGGAGGACAGCAGCCCCCTGAGTTCCTTCCAAAAGACAAGGTGCCACTGTATCTTCAGAAGATCCATGACCAGCAGTGAATTCAGTGGGTTCCTATGTTGCTGGCACTGGATTTGCAGATGGAAAAAGATAATACATGTACACTCAAGTTTTGTTTAAACCCGGCTTTGCCAGCTCACTGAATGACCCTTTCTGACCCCACACCACTCTCAGCCATACACAGGGCAGGATAATAAGTGGCCTTCCTATATCTGTTTTCACTTTGCTAACCCACCTTCCATGTCAAATGTGGTCTGAGACCACTCACTAGTTTGTTCCTGTCCAGTGCTTTCCCCTAGATGGAGTTTTACCTTCACTCCACAGTTCACTTTTCTCTAGTTCAGCCTGAGGCTTGGGAGAAACTGTTGTCTAATCCTGTCAGATTCTCTGAACGCCTAGCTCTACCAGCACCAGGCAAGGCGTGGAAATCATGGCCCTGACCATTCCTCAGTAGCTAGGACAACACTGACACCTTGTGGTCTGGATTCTGCCTGCCTCAGGTATCACAGACCAAAGCCAACCTGAGGCCTGCCAAGAAGAGCCCTTCCCAACGTTGCAGGTGAGAGTAGACCAATCTTGTGCAGACCCCATCTGCAGAGGGCTCATGGTCCAGCGGAACAACCAAGCAACCACCAATGTACATACTCTGGGTGACACAGTCTGAGACAGCATCAGACCTGCCAGACAAAGAGTCTCTAGCCCAGTCAGCAAATAGTGTGGAACACTGTGGGCAGCTCGAGAACCAGGTGGTAACATGAGGAATGCAGGCAATCACAATCCAATAAGCAAAGTGCCCATTAAGGTGTGTGGGACAGCTCTGAGAGCTCAGAGGAGGGAGAGAGGCAAACAGCCTGAGGATAAATAAGTAAGGTGAGACTTCAGAAGTGACACTGGGACAGAATTTCCAAGAATACTTTCGCATCATTAAGGAACAAAAGTAAGGAATGAGCAAGTCAGAATTTCTGAACCTTGCAGGATAGATTAAATTTAGGGATAGAGTGCTAATCCGGGAGAGGCTTAAAAAGCATGGAGGGAGATACCCATGGTTTACTCAGGGAGAGGTGAGAGTAGGTGCACAGGGAGAGAAGGAGTAGATTTGTCTGGAAAGAGAGAGCTTCACAGGCCAGAATAAAGAGTTCGAACTGTACTCAGTGTCCGAGAAGCATGTGGTAAAGTTGTATCTAAGCAAAAACAATCCAGCAGAGATAAAGCATGAACTATGTGCATAGAAAAAGAACTGGAAGGATATTCACCCTATGTCAGCAGTGGTTATCTCTAAGACAGAGAACCACATGTGTTTGTGTCCTTTTCTCTTTTTTTTTCTTGCTTGCTTCCTTACATACTTGCTTGTCTAATCTTTCTATCTTAATGATTTTTTTTTGTAATGAAAGAAGTAATAAAGCAAGTTACTACACAAAGTGTATGAATGGTGTTATTTGGAAGGTGCCCACTAGCTTGAACTGTGATGGTCAGTCTCATCCATGAGGAAGCCCCTCCCTCAAAGGGGGTAGGAGAAGGGACAATGTCAGACTCAGGATCAGAGACCCAGCATCTGTCACAATGAAAGGAAACTTGGGAACCTACCAGCCCTGAACTTCAGACCAGGGAAGCGAAGTCTGCTAAAGGGCAGTGGCTTACCCAAGGACACCCAGTCCCAGCCAGACCTCATGATTCAAGCTCAGCTCCTGCTTCCCACTCCAGGGCCCTGCTTCCCCTCACACTCACCGCTCCCCATAATCTGCATGGCCAGAAGCTCACAATGCACAGCAAGGACCTACAACACCCCACAGATAACAGCACTGCCCAGAGAATGTCAGCACGTCTGCCTTTCCACAGGCCAAGATCAAGGCCCCTCTGTCATACTAAGACCACATCTAAGAGTTCTCCAAGTCCCCACGACCCTTTCTGTGGGTCCAGGAAGCCAAACTATTTTCATAATAGTGCTGAGGTGCAATTGGCTTCTTCACTCTAATTTTGGTGTGAGCATACACGGGACTTTTCCAAAGGTAACCTGACACATGATGTCACAACAGATTGAATGGGACTCCTGAAATTATTGTCAAATTATGAAAAGGCAGATGTGAACTTTATTCTGTTGAATCTATTCAATTAAATGCAAAGGCAGAAATGAAAACTTAACTGTCATCTGTCCATCTAGACATTAGTGAAAGTTGTAAAAATATAAAACAATACCACTCATTTTTTATTCTAATTGTTGTAACTAGAAAATACAGTTATTTTTAAATGTTGTTTACAGCTTATTGTTTTGTTTTTAATGAGTTCATAAATATATATATATAAATTTTCTTATTTCTAATTTATAATATGGCAAATACTGATTTATATAATGTACATAAACTAAAACTCTCTGGAACCTTCTCTAATTTTTAATGAGTGTGAACAAGTCCCAAGTCTGAAAACTATGAGAACCTCTGATTTGACATTGCAGCGTTTCATCCTGTATGTATAACCCTCCCAGCTCTGACACTGCCACCTGCCAGGTTCCCCCCACCCACAGGGAGTGGTCCTCCTCTCTCCTCCCTGTGTCCTCAGAGAGGCACCTAGCATATTTCCTTTTCTCTCTGTCTCTCCCTCTCTCTCTTTCTCATACTCCCACCCCCTTGGCCTGAGGTAAAGATTATTCTGGGCACAGAGTGTCTTTCTTTCCTCTCCCCTGCTTCTCTGCCACCTGTTGCCACCTCTGAGTCTGCATCCTGCAAGCTGTCTTCCCTCCATTCAACTGCTTCTAAAACAGCACTTTTCCCCAGTAATTGCCCCTTGAACCTCTTTAAGGGGATCATAGACTGAGGAACCTGATAGAATAAAATTCACACCTGCCTTTTCATCCTTCAGCAACCATTTCAGGACCCCCAACTCTATTTTAGAGACTGAAGCTCTGAAGATGAGCAAGACATTCCCTCTGCCTGCCCACAGTTTCCAGGGAAATAAAGAAGCAGCTAGTAGCTCTGTCTAGGAAAGCAAGGAAACGCTTCACAGAAAATATGATATTTGATGTGGATCATACAAGATGAGGAGGAGTTTACTGGGTGAAGAACTGAAGATAGTTTCCTAGTGATGGAAGAATGCTTTCAAAGGCACACAAATGTGAAGATGCATGGCATGTTTAGGGAGTTAAATAGATCAATGTGGGTAGACTGCAGTGTGAGTATGATGTGTGTGCATATGCATGTGTGTGCAAGCATGTGTTTATGGATGTGCATGTGTATCTGTGCTTATGTGTATTGTCTGCATACATGCATGTGTGTGACTGTGTGCATTGACTACATGTCTGTGTGTGCGTGTGTCTACATATGTGTTTGTGTGTGAACACAGTGATGATGAGACAGGATTATCTCTTGGGAGAGAGAGGAGGAAGTTGAGAGGAAAGAGAATTATTCTAGACAGGTTACACAGGGCGTCTTATTTAGCACTCACCACAGCCTTGCAACAAGGTGCTATTGTACCCATTTTACAAGAAGGATTAATAACTCAGGCCAGTCCTCACTAGCCCTAACCACAGGGGCCTGAGACTGGGGACTAAAAATTCTGGAAGCCCATTTCTTTCCATATGCCCACCTCTCAAGTAATTGTCGCTGAATCCCTGAACACCTGACACTTACTGAGAACCTCAGCAGATGGTATTGATTTTCCAGATAGGCTCTCCAGCATATGCCAGGACAACTCTGCCACAGAGACCAAAGCTAATACATGTTACAAAGCTCTTCTTACAGTTCAAAGAGCCAACAGTAAAAAAGAAAACCAGAACTCAGTCTTTTGGAACAGCCCATTGGGAAATGAAGTGGGAGGTCAGGGTCTGAGAAAGCAGGGAAGGACCATCACATCCTCTCCTGCTCACAGGACTGCTGGAGGTTGGTTAACTCCACACGGAAATCTACAGAAGAGGTCAGGTGCTGCCTGGCTCACTGACTCGGACTCTTCTGTCTGGCCTCTTCCGTTCAATCCAGCTCAGTAAACAGTGTTTAGTCACACTCAGTGTGTCCCTGCATCTAGTTCAGCTAAATGGAAAAGTAGTGTTGCTCTTCCCTGTGCAGACACTGTTTTGTGACTCATATTTCTCTCTCTCAAGCCATATGTTTTTCTATGGTCTATACCATATTTTTGCATCCATGTTATATAGCATAAAACTATATCTTATGTCACATATTACATATTTCATGTACATTTCTTTCATATATTTAAATATTGCATGTTATATATTCCAAGTTGCCTATTACATAATTTATGTTTTTTGTACAGTCATTTGAATTAGTTATTTATTGCCCCATTTTTCACATGAGAAAACTGAAGCTCAGCAGGCTTGGATAACTTGTCTAACGTCCTGCAACAAACAAGTGGCAAACAGAATGCAAGCCTGCCTGCAACCCAGAACGGTGCCTTTTCCTCTGTATCAGCTCTTTGGGTTGGTCTCATTCTCAGCCAGGGTGTGGCCAGAGGCTGCTAGGACCCTGTGGCTTGCCCAGCCAGTCCTAGGACAAACCCCTCTTCACAGCCTGAGGGCGGTGGCAGTGCTCTGGACATGCTTCTAAAATCCTGGTCTCAAATCATTCAACATATTGTGGCTCATCCAGAAATAGAATATTATGGAGTCCTTAAAAGCAAATTTACAAAGTGTTTTTATAGCCATAGAAATAAATGTTTATATGTAAAAATAACAACAACAACAACAATAATAATAATAAACACAAATTTGTATTCATAGCATGAGATCAACAATGTTAAAAAATTCATAGAGGAAAAGCCAGAAAGGAAAAGTCACCAAATGGTAACAGTGGTTATTTTTAGATATTAAGCTTATGGGTGCCTATTTTTCCTGCTTTTTACTATTCTGTGGTTCAGTTTTTCACAATAGACACACATCACTTTACAATGAAGAGGGAAAATACCTAAAACCTGACTTGAAAACTGAACGACACCCCCTTTGCTGTGGACTTCAAAGCACCAGGGCTGCAACACTCTGGAGAGCCAGCCAGAGCCTCCGAGCAAGCTCCCCACTGGGAAAACATGCTGCTGTGTGGGCATCTGGGTTTGATGTCTCTGCCCACCTGTTCTCCATTCTCAACTCACCTGAATTTCCCTGGAGAACCAAAGAATGCAGCCTGAATCCTTCCTCCCCAGCCAGTCTGCATTGCTCAGCTCCACAGCCTCCCAACCAGACACCCAGGCCTGACAGCTGCCTAAAATGGACCCACTGGTGACAGACCGCCTCTGGGGACCTCAGAAAACTCCCTTGGCCCATGTTGGCATGTGTGCAACCCTCTCAGAAGACAAGGACTGAACCTCCCTCCCTCTTTAGCCATTGCCGTCACCTAGGACCATATACAAAGTTGTAGCAACTGTCTCTGTCCACTCATTTCTCCCTTCCACAACACTTATTCATAGGGTTCTATAGGTGCAGCTCAGTTCTATAGGGTTCTATAGGAGGCAGCTGCACTATGTCCAGTTTGGGGCAGGGCACAGATAAGCAGCTCCTATGTCCAGGGAAGGCTGGCCAGAAGTAGCTGTTTCTGAGCTCAGTTCCTGAAAGACAAAGAGTGACTGGATAGAAGAGAAAGAGGTCAGCATTTTGTGCAAAGCAAACAGCATGAGCAAAGGAGCAGACACACCAAGTCAGACAAGTCTTCAGCGGCAGGGAAGATGATTAGCATGGGACTGCTGGCCTTGTCTGCGAAAGGGGTTGGGAGTCTCCTTTTGACAGATGGAGCCACCTGTGTGGGCAAGCAAAGGAGCTATACCCAGGCTCACACTTAGAGAGATCACTGTGGCAACATGGGAAAGAAAACAACAGGCAGAACAGAACACTCATTGGTCACTTTGCCCAGTCCCCAAGCACTGCAATGGAAATCTGCCAAGGAGGAAGAGTCACACATTAATTCTGCCTGGTCCAGAAAGGAGAGATGACACAAAAGGGCACATTCCAGGCCCTTTCATAGTCTCAGCCCTTCTGGGGAACCTGGCCTGAGCTGTCTAAGGGAGTCCCATCCCTAGGAATTTGGCATTGGGAACCAGAGAAGTTTAATTCCATCTCTCTGGAGTCCTGGTCTATGACCACAAACCTGAAATAACCTGATGGTCTCATCTGCCAGAAAGACTAGAGCACAGGGGGAGCTATTCTGCCAAAAATACAAGAACAATAGTTGAGAAACAGAGAAGAGAGGTCACAAGTGAGGGTGCATTGCCCAGTCTCCGCTTCCATTCCTGAGGCCCGATTTTGGCTCTTCCTTTGCATACGTGAGGTTGATACATTTTTTTTTTTTTGTTAAAGTTGCAAGTTTAATTTCTGTTATGTACAACCTAACACTCCTAATAAAGCTTTAAAAAGGATTTTAAGCCTGAACTAAGGCAGCGCAGTGGGGCTGGAGAGAAGAGGGTTAATTGACACCATTTAGATTATAAAGTCAACAGAGAGGAGCTAGTTAACTGAATTACTCACAGATGTTCTCCCTTCCCAAGGATCCATGAACTCCAAGAAGAAAGTGCACTGGCTCTAACTACCTAGACACAAGCCATCTACAAGCAGGTACTAAGGAACTTAGCAGGTACTAAGCTCAGGAAAGGCAAGTGGGACCTCTTCTTCACAAGAAGGGGATGGAGGGTCCTGGTGAGCCCTTTGGACCCTGCACCCACTAAAAGAATAGTTTGGTAACTAGCACTGTGGAAATGCCCCAGACTCAGTTCCCTGGGTCCTGGGGATAAAATGGCACCACCACCTTTGTGGGGTAGCAAGTTGCCTGTAGCTAATCAAGATGAACGCAGGCACAGAACAGAAGGAAAGATGACAGAGGCCCCAGGGCAGGACAGAGCTCTATGGCTGGTCTAAAGGCACCTGCCACCTGCTACCCTCCTATATTTGTCAATGTCAGTCAGGAGTCATTTACCCCTTCAATTAAAAACCTCTAAAGTCACAGTTGATCTACCAAGTTCAGTAGTTTATTTTGCAATTTGGGAAGTTTTCTATGTTAAAAAGTAAAATCTTGTCCAATTTTTTTTATCTGTTCCAGATTTTCATAGTTCAGTGCAGCAGCATATCGGTGGACCCATTAAAGAAAACAGGAAGAGGTCTCAGCCAAGCTTCAGCCTGGCACAATTAAGTACCAGAGCCTTCTGGAAATAGACTCCAAACTAAAGAAAAGGTATAGCCTTTCCCAGGTAGTTGGAGTTCTGCCAGTCCTGAGTCAAATCTGTATCCCAGCTCTGTTGGATGAATAGGATGGCTGTGTGCAGGGAGGGGACACAGAGGGAAACCCATTCCTTCTTTTGCAGAAAAGCTTGCTGTAGCCCCAAGTCCCTTCATCTCCTCGATTCACAACTGACGCAGTATCCATTTCAGCCAAGACAAGAAGCCTACCCCCACTCACAGAATCAGATACCAGGGAGGCAGCAGACTTTCTCCTTTGGGCACATCCCAAAGATTCAGGAAATATTTAAACATAAATGTCCATCCTCTCTAGGCTGGAAGCTTCTTCTTACAGAATGGAAGAGAAGACCTCTATGTTCTCTCCTCTCTGGTTTCAGGTGGGATAGACTATGAGGCCTACTTTCCTGGTTATGCAGAAATTCCCTTCCTGTCTGGGCCCCCAACCCTTTTTCTAAATTAGTGCTCCAAAACCTTTTTACAGAAGCAGTCTTGAAACTCAGAGCAGAGTGAAGGCACTGGAGGGTCCCCACAGCTACCCAGATAGCAGAGCAGGGGAGGTGCTATGGGTTCTATGAAGGTGGCTTCTTCTGCCCATGAACCTGTCTGTATCCTCTTGGGCATGTGCAGAGCTCCTCAGGGTACTGCAAGGTGCAAACAGGCAGCTTCTTCCATCTCCTGTGATGAGGCTGCTCTCCTCCAGGTGTTCACTGAATGTTTATTGAGCACTTACTATGTACCTGAGACCTTCATCATTTCAACTCTTAGGACATTGTTTCTTTTTCCACCCCAAAGCAGTCAAGGGTTTTCAGGACTCAGAGTATCTTTTGCACTTCAAACACCTCCAATGAGCAATGCCATAGTGGGAACGGGAATACACAATGAAGGTGTGCAAGGTGTGCCCAGCTTTGTCCAGAGTGCAAAATGGTCAGCTTTGTGGGGCCAGTTACAACCAGCCAAGAAAGAGATGCTGAGGAGTATGGCTGGACTTTGAGACTGGCTCTGAGAGAGTCACCTACTAAGAACTCAGCTTCTTCGCCACCTCAAGGCTGTCCCCAAACCTAAGACTGCCTCCTTCCAGAAGCTCAGGGGACCCCAGGAAGATGTACTGCAGCTCTTCCCTGCTGCCCCATGTCAGGTTCCATCCCCACACCTCTCAGGCCTGCCAGGGTGAGAGCCACCAAGGCATCAAGATTGTTCCGCACCTTGCTAGGGTCTTCCCTTTCTCTCCCTGTTTTCCCCCACTAGACAGCAGGGAGGGACCAGGGCCTCTCCCTGCAATGTTGGAGCAAGGAAACCCATGGAGCCAGAGTACTGCCCACCTCAGAAACACAGGAGCCTGAGAGGGACAGTTGGCCACTGAGAGACAGACTGAAGGGGAAGCTGAGTGGGTGACAATGAGACCAGCCTCCCCAGGGCCCCAGAGGACACTCAACACCAATTCCACAGAGCCTCTTCAACTCAATTTATTTTAAATTCATTCAACATGGTAAAAGAAGAAAGCAAAACAAATTCTCTGTTAAAATAAATTGTATGCTTCTTGCTGTTCCAAATAAGGAGTTACTTTTATATACAGAATATCACAGAACATTTTAACAAAACTGAAATTCTCTCTCAATTCAGTTTTTCTGCACCTTTCTTGAAAGCATTACACTGAGAGAAGATGATGATAATTTACAAGGATACAGTTAGGAAATCTGGTTGAAAGTATATTTAAAAGTTGTTTTTCTCTGGCACTGACATCAGCAAAATAGTCCTTGTTATCTGTGGTTCTTGTTCTCTCCTTGAATGTCTATTTGCCTGTGGAGCTGGGCAATTTTCCAAAACAGACACCTTCTTGAATTTAAAAATGAGAAAAAATAACTCCCTTCTTCCTGGTTATCATGCATTCTGAGGTCTCAGGATTTCAGCCGACACTGACTCCCAGTTTCAGGCTTACATGTGTGCATGTCACAAAATGTACAATAGAGACAACTCAGCCCTAGAAGAGATAAATAGGAAAGGAGAGAGAAAAATTTTGTGTGTGTGTAGTGCATGATGTGTATGTGGTGCATGGTGTGTGTGTAGTGTATGATGTGTGTAGTGCATGTACTGTGTGGTATGTGTAGTACATGGTGCATATGTGGTATATGGTATGTATAGTTCATTATGTGTATGCTGTGTATGGTGTGTGTATAGTACATGATGTGCATGTAGTGCATGGTGTGTGTAGTGCATGATGTGTATGTAGTGTGTGGTATGTGTACATGATGCATGTAGTACATGATGTGTATGTACTGCATGGTGTAGTGCATGATGTGTAGGTAGTACATGGTATGTGTGTGTATAGCCTCTCCCACATATGCTCTCTACTGCAAGCAGTATGTCTAACAATGCTTCATGAGGAATGTGGAAAGATGTTGTCTAGCATCTTATTCTGTTAGCTCCCCTGAGCAACCAGACCCTTGTATCAGATGTCCTGGAAGCACTTGCCATGTGGGTCTCCCTGCTTAGTGGGCACCATTTCCTGGGCAGAGACTCCTGTGCTGAAGCTGCCCTCAGAAGACAGCTGGGGCCACCTGAAAACCTAGCACCAGCTAAGCCCTCCTAGAGTTCACTGAGGGATGTGTGGTGCCCTGAAGGAAATGTCCCTGTTCTCTTTGATCAAATTTCCACACAGAACCCTGTGAGGCTTTGTCCCCATGCATTGAAGGGACCAGGGAGTCCCCAGGGACAAAGGTCTACCAACTGCAAACAGGCAGTTGTGGTTTAAGCCTCTGGCCTCGTTAGGAGCAGCATCTTGGGCTCAGGGCAGGTTCTGTTCCATGTACCCACACAGTGAGTCCCCAGACTAGTTTCCACTAACCCCTGTTCTTGGATCTCGATGCCAGCTGGTCCCTATGTTTTCTCCCTACATACTCCCAGCAGTGCCAAGGGAAATGATTCCATGTGTATAGAAAGCGGCCACATTCAACACTGTGGAAGGTCCAGCTGTGCTCTCAGCACTTGCCATGAGATGAAAGCAAGAAGCCCCAGAAACTCCCCATACCTCCAGGTAAAAAAGTGCCTAGTGAGAATGCAGGACTGTCTTTCAAGGCAGCATCACCCTAGTGAGCTAGATGTAAGGCAAGAGGTCCCATTAGAGAGGGCAAAGCTGGATGCAGCTGCCTTCCCACAGGATGACCTGCCCCAAACATGGAGTCAGGAGGCACAAGCAGGACAGAAATTCATGGCCTCTGCTTCTCTAACACATTTCCGTCTCTCAAATACCATCCATCCTGGGCAACAAAATTCAATGATCAACCAATGAAAGCAGGGACCCACAAGTGGTCCAGGTGTCTGACCTGTGGTAAGATGGAGCTGAGGGCCAGGACCAGCACAGGAAGGAAGCCAGCATGGGTGTCATGGCTGTGAAGAACTCAGGAGGGAAGACCTGCTCTGTGGGCCAGGGTGGGTGGCCATCACCCTGTTCTGTGCTGCAAACTAAAAAAGCCTTCAGCCAACTCACTGGGGGAGAGACTTTGAATGAAATAGGAACTAGGAATCAGCTTCCATGTAGGGAGGGAGGCCACCTTACCACTGAACAATTAGGATTCAAAATCCTCCCCACAACTGAGGAACTGATTATAGGAAACTAAGCTGAGTTGCAGAGAAGGCTGGGCTTGAACTAAAAGCAATTGATAAAATGTCAGTGACAGAACACAGGTGGTAGAAATATGAATGTTTAATGTAAAAGTATTTCATTGTTGCTGTATTTTTGAGAATTATTATAATAAAATCTTGGGGGGCCAATAGGGGAACATTTGCACCTGCAGAGGACAGAGGGGCTATATAGTGACAGTAGGTTCATGCGAAAGTCACTAAGGCCCTCAGCCCCTTTTCCATGGTCCCCACCACCAACAAATGAGTTCCTGGTTCTCAGAAGCCCTCCTTGAAAGCTCAGCCCTCTAGTGGATGTAGGGTCTTCCTTTCCCTAGGCCTCAGAGTCCACAGCCCCCATGGTAACTGGACTCCTACAGAATCAACCTACATTATGAAACTGTGTCCTTGATTTTGTCATTAAAGTATTGTTTTTAAAATATATTTTATTGATTATGCTATTACAGTTGCCCCATTTCCCCCCTTTATTCCCCTCCACCCTGCACACCCCCTCCCACCCACATTATCCTCTTTAGTTCATGTCCATGGGTCTCACATATAAGTTCTTTGGCTTCTCCATTACCTATACTATTCTTAACCTTCCCCCTGTCTATTTTCTGCCTACCATTTATGCTACTTATTCTCTGTACCTTTTCCCTCTCTCTTCCCCTCCCACCACCCCACTGATAACCCTCCATGTGATCTCCATTTCTGTGATTTTGTTCCCGTTCTATTGTTGGCTTAGTTAGTTTTTGTTTTTGTTTTAGGTGTGGTTAATACCTGTGAATTTGTTGTCATTTTATTGTTCATATTTTTTATCTTCTTTTTCTTAGATAAGTCCCTTTAACATTTCATATAATAAGGGCTTGGTAATGATGAACTCCTTTAACTTGACATTATCTGGGAAGCACTTTATCTGCCCTTCCATTCTAAATGAAAGCTTTGCTAGATAGAGTAATCTTGGATGCAGTTCCTTGCTTTTCATGACTTTGAATATTTATTTCCAGCCCCTTCTTGCCTGTAAGGTTTTCTTTGGGAAATCAGCTGACAGTCTTATGGGCACTCCTTTGTAGGTAACTGTCTCCTTTCCTCTTGCTGCTTTTAAGATTCTCTCCTCTTTAATCTTGGGTAATGTAATTATGATGTGCCTTGATGTGTTCCTCTTTGGGTCCAACTTCTTTATGACTCTCCAAGCTTCCTTGACTTCCTGGAAGTCTATTTCCTTTGCTAGGTTGGGGAAGTTCTCCTTCATTATTTGGTCAAATAAGTTTTCAATTTGTTGCTCATCCTCTTCTCCTTCTGGTGCCCCTATGATTCAGATGTTGGAATGTTTAAAGATGTCCTAGAGGTTCCTAAGCCTCTCCTCATTTTTTTAAAATTCTTGTTTCTTCATTCTTTTCTGGTTGTATGTTTATTTCTTCCTTCTGGTCCACACCATTGATTTGAGTCCTGGTTTCCTTCCCATCACTGTTGGTTCCCTGTGCATTTTCCTTTATTTTACTTAGCATAGCCTTCATTTTTTCATCTAATTTGCCACCATATTTAACCAATTCTGTGAGCATCCTGATTACCAGTGTTTTGAACTGTACATCTGATAGGTTGGCTATCTATTCCTCACTTAGTTGTATTTTTTCTGGAGCTTTGAACTGTTCTTTCATTTGGTCCTTTTTTTTTTTTTTTTTTTTTTTTTTTTTTTTTTTTTTTTTTTTTTTTTTTTTTTTTTTTTTTTTTTTTTTTTTTTTTTTTTTTTTTTTTTTTTTTTTTTTTTTTTTTTTTTTTTTTTTTTTTTTTTTTTTTTTTTTTTTTTT
>PVKU01008790.1:0-42853 GCA_004027475.1 Anoura caudifer | reverse complement strand
ACCATTTTCAGTCACTTCCCCTACTACCCACAAGCAAATTGGGCCCTTCTGGTGCTGATTCCCAGGTGGGTGGGTTTGTGTACATTCTAGGACCTTGTGGATCACTCCAACAAACTCTCCTATGAGGCTGGGAGTTTCTCCTGCTGCCATCTCAACCCCCACAGGTGTTCTCAATCAGAGGTTTGAGGCTTTATTTCCCTGCCCTGGAACCCTGGGTTGTGTGGTCTGCCTCGCTCTCCAGTTGTTCCTCCCAGTTTATCTGCACATGAATTTGGGACTGACTGCTCTGCCAGCTGCCACCTTGCCCACCCCAGTCCTCTAGCCACCCCCTTACCTCAAGTCTTCTCTGCCCAGCTGCCCATCTCCATCCCTCCTACCAGTCTGGATGAATGTTTCTTGTTTAACTCCTTGGCAGTCAGACTTCCATGTGCTTTTTCTGTCAGTTCTGATTGGTTTTTGTTTTTAAATTTGTTGTCTTTCTTTTGGTTATGTTTCTTTTGGCACAGTGTGTCTACCTATGCCTCCAGCTTGGCCGGAAGTCCTAAAATATTATTCTTTATGTTAAGTGATGGTGGTAATAGATGATAGACTTTATTAAGGCATTCCTTTGACAAAATTAAGGGTTGAAAACCTTGGGTTGGTATCTAAAATTCCAGATCTGGGGCAATCTGATACAAGGGAACATGTGTACTTAGAATCGTAAAGACATGGTTGGGAGGCAAGTTTATTCATTTCCATGGAAGAGTTGGGGAGGCCTTGGTTTCCACATCCTTAAAAAAAGTATATGTTTCAACCAAAAAACTTAATTGAATCTTCATCTTAAAAAAGGTTAGAAAAGAAATGTTGGGTAACATCTGGGAACATTTGAGAATGGACTGAGTTTTAAATGATATTGGGGTATTATTTCTTTTCTCAGGTGTGAAAATAGTATGGTAGCTATGTGGGGGAAGGTCTTTTATTTTTAGAAGACATATGCTGAAGTATGTGAATGCAAAGTTTTACAATGCCTGCAATTTCCTGTGAGACTTGTTGGGGTTGGGAAGAAGATAAAGCAAAAAGCATATTTGGCAAAATGTTAACAATTGTTGAATCTAGGTGAGAGGTATATAGATATTCTCTACACTATTCTCTTCAAGTCTCTATAGTTTAAGGGTGAGCATAATAAAAAAATTAGGAGGGAAAAGATTTAAAAAACACCACATTTGCTGGTTTGCTGGATAGAGGAAGTAAAACAATATATCGGAGAAATTCTTGTCTGAAAACAAGGCACAGAAGGACAAACCTGTGACCCAGCCAGTCATTACTCTTAGGGCCCCCATTCTTCCCTCACCCCAACAAAATGGGAAGCAGAAGAGGATCTGGGTGAAATCCTGCCCAGGAGGTTTAATACCTTCTAGGATATTCTTGATTTTCAACTCCACCAGTAAGCTTACCATTGTGTTTCTGGGATCCCAAATTATGTAAATATTACGTATATCTGAGGCTGGGTACCTGGCCAAGAAGTCCTAGAAATAACCAAGAACTCCTAAAGCAATATGAGACTGAGATACAGAGAGAGAGACAAAGATGAAGATGGGGTGGTACAGAAGGAGGGAGACAGAAAGAAGGAAGAGCAGGCATAGAGCAAGGAGAAGGGAAAGGAGGAAGCAGAGGAGGAAGAAAGGGAGGGAGGGAAGGAGGAAGGAAAGAAAGGAGGGAGGGAGGATGGAAGGAAGGAAGGAAGTGGAGAGTGGGGACAGAAAAACCCCTGAGCAAGTCCAAGTTCATTGGAAGCTTTTCTGAAAGCCAGATAATCAGATGAGGGCAGATAAGAAAATGTCTGCCCTGCTAATATCACTACTAACTTTGTTTGTTGCTAATCCTTCTTATTATCGCTCATAACCTTTAGCAATGCCATTGCCTGCAGAGCACATCCCTCCCTGTCCCTCAGCTCCCTGTGTATCAGGACTCCAGGAGCAAGGCCTGCTGAGTCAGAACTGGCTCCTCCTAACTTCTCCCTCCAGCCTCAGTGCCTGCTGCCTTGGTTCCACCCTCTGTCCTTGCTTCATTTCTCCTAAATTGTCTTGGCCTGGAACTTAGATGGCAAAGTCCAGAACGCCTCTTCCTTTCTATATTTTTCCATTAACTCTGGTCCCTTCCAGCTCCTCAGTTCCATGTCTAAGTCATTCAAATCCCAGCAGACTCCATGCTGAGAAGCAATCAAGGGCAGGAACAGTACCACAGTGTCTCTCACAGGAGTACTACCCAGAAATTGTGGCTCACTTTTCATTTCAAGTCAAAGTCCTTTCACCACCCTGAGATTTCATGCTGGGCAATTTGTCTCCATTAATGTGGTCATGTCCCTGATTCAGGGATTGGCTCTCTTCTGAACTATTGCTCTAGTTCACCATTCCTTTACACATACCCTTTCTGGATGAGCATGCACTGAGCAGAATCTGCAGCCTGGCCAGACACTGGGGAAAACTGCTACTTCTACCACTTCAACCCAGGGAAAAGGTGATACTGCATTGGTCTTTCCAAAGGTTAACACTAACTTGTTGCTTCCACACTCAAAATTTCTACATGGTTTCCTTTATCTCATCAAATAGCTCTGTACCTAAGGATATTATTAAGAAAGAAATGAAATGGTGCCCATATCTTCTTTCCCAATCCTACTCCAGGCAAGAGCCTAGTCTTGTTTTTGAAACCCTGCACTGTCCTTACTCTCTCCACTTTATTCTTGGGCAGCTTAAGAGTTTTGTGTGAGTGTGTAAGTGCCTATGTCTAAGTTTATGTGTATTTGCACATCTATGAGATGTTTGAGTGAGGCGGACACTGGCCAGCAGTGTCCTCATCATTATGGATGAATTAAAACATACACACAGACTACTGAGTCCGGTGGAGGAAATAGGATGACAGCATGGCTTTTCTCTCAAGAGGAGCAAAAGCCGCAGCCTCCGCCATGATAGGCCTTTATTTTAAATATATCCTCACATTCCAAGATGGTTCTCCTTCACTCTCCCCAGGTTACAACAAAGGAGCCAATGCCCCTCATTACATCACAGAAGAAGGAGATTAGCAAATGAATAGGCAGCTGGTTACACTGGGCCTGCAAGGTATTTGCAGGGTGAGGGGGTTTTAGCAAAGAGCAAGCATCAAAATAGCCTAGGTATATTGCAAATCTGATTACCCACAAGGGAACCTATCTGTGGGCATGCGTCCTGTGCATCTCCAGGTAGGAGCTGAGCCCACACCACACAGAAGGGTCTGCCACATTTGAGTGTGTTTGTATGAGTATTTTTTAGGCCCATTAAAGGCAATTTATGTTTAATTGGCTCATTCTTGGGAAAGGATAAAATAAGAGCTTTCAGAAGATAAGCAAAAGCCAGCAGAGAGGAGGCATTCACATCTGATGATAGGCAAGATCTGCACAGTTATGTTCGGAAACTGGGGGAACAATGTGACCCCCATGGGAAAAAGGGACTTGCATCCTCCATGGAAACGATGGACCTGCATCCTCTTCCAACTTTTCTGACACTAAATCAGCCTGAGATCTTTGATGAAACTGTGGAGGAGGTGATGCAGTCTCATTGTAATTGCTACTTGGTCTCCCTCCAGTCTGATATGTGGGATTTCAGAACAAATTAAATCTAATTAACAGACATAAAAGAGTGTGACCTCTTATATACCCTGTTGCTATGGACTCATTCCCACTACAGGTCAAATCCCCTAGGATGAATGCTTAGATCTCCCCATGATAAAATTCCAACTTGCATTTCTAGTCTACTTCACACCCTCCACTGCCTAAAATCTACCATATACCATGTTTAAACATGCCTTGTGCTTTCTCACTTTTTTTGCCTTTACAAATTTATTTTCCCTGTGTGGAATGCCCTTCATTCCTTTGCCACTTGTTGAAATTCTAACCAGTTCTTCAAATTCATGGGGTACCTTTTAGATCCACAGCTATATCTTGTTCCCAGAAAAAGTAATCTCTTCCTTGATTGCACTCCCATCAACCTTTGCTTGTACCACTATGAGAGTTGTCAGTCTGTCTCATTATAGAGGTCTACACTCTTGCCTCTTGTTTTCCTACCAGATTAAAAAAAACCCTAATGGAATAATTAGAATAAAGTTAATTTTCAGAGCCTAGGACAGTGTACTGCACAACATAGATTTATAGTAAATATTTGCTCAATGTAGTAATGAGTGGTTCAGCGACTGAACAGATGTATACATGATGGGTGGATGGAAGGAAGGAAGGATAGATGGGTGCATCAGTGGATGGATTGGTGGATGAATGGGGTAGTGTGAAAGCTCTATAGACAAGATAAAAACAGGGCTTAGTTTTGCATGCTCTTAACTTAATATTTGAAAAGACCTCTCTATGCAAGTGTGAAGCCTAGGACTCAGAATACCTTACCTATGCATATGGTAGAAAAACAAAAAAGCACTTCTGCTCTTTGAGTTTTGGAAGACATGGGTTTGACTTCCATTTTCTCAGTTCATATGTTCAGGCTCTGAGTTTTTGCCCAAGAAGACTGAGTGGGGAAAAAATTGACTTCCAACAAGGGGAATAAACAAGGCATAGGGACCCAGGCAGCAACTTTGCCAGGCCTCTAGACATTGTCCCTGCACACAGAGCAAACTGTGTGGAGTTGTTGTATAATGTGGTCTTTCTACACACACTGCACTTTGATGTTGCCAAAGTCACTGAGTTTCTAACCAAAAAAATGTAGCAGAGAAATTTCCCAGATTTTATCTTCCAACTGACGTCCCCAGCACTTGTAACAAAACTGCTGTAATTAAGAGCCATATCACAGTGTGTCACATGGTCCTGTTTAACTGAAGTGGTGAAAGAAGATGGCAAAAGGAGGAGGAGAGATAATGGAGTCACAGAGAAGAAGCTAAGAGAAGATGGAAGAGGAGGGAAGGAGGAGGAAGAACTTGCTTCTCAAACCTGCCAGGCATCTTTAGGGATGAAAGGACAAAATTGATGGTGCCTTCATCTGTGTCTTCCAGAGCAAGGTTAGTATACTTTGGGAAAGCTCACAAAATAGGAACTATTTTATTTGGCAATTACATTATTTTTATTCAATAATTCAGGTGGTGATTCAAATCAGGAAAAAACTCACATCTGCTGAGTACGCACCATAAAAATGCCATTGACTCGTTGAACTCTTAGGACCTTATGAAGTAGGTATTATCATTCCTATTTATAGATAAGGAACTGGGAATTGATGAGGCTAACTGATTTATGCAAGGTCACCCAACTAAGTAATTGACAGTGTCAGAATCCATCTCCATTCTAACCCACCCCAAACCACCACACTGACAAACCAGTGTTACCTCCACATCTCATTATGTCCCAACCCATAAAGCAGACTTGGTATGGATTGGATAATTCCCTTAAGACTAAAATCTTGCAGATTTTTGTGTTAAAAATAAGGATGGCATTTTGAAGTTACCAAATAATATCATGTTCAGGGAATAAGAGAGGTACAAGTCTTCCCCAACTCCAAGGATCTTAAAGACCAGACATGATGATAAAAAAAGAACCAAAATGTAACTTTTGTTATTGTCAGGGACAGTGTTAGGAAACCAGAGTAAATCTCTAATAAATCTGATTCCAAGATTTGGCTAATGCTGAGCACAAGTCTGTCCTTCAGTTCTTTCCTATGTCACAAAGCAAATCTTGTCCCATTATCATTACCCACCACATATAGCAATGATCAGGATCCTCCAGTGATAATGAGTATTTGGAGTGTAGTCAGAAAGTGCCAAAAAGGATCTTCCCACTCCATGAATAACCAGTACTGAATGGCGAACCTGCTCCTAGTAAACTGGCCAAAATTGATGTCTTTCCTCTTTCGCCCTCAAAGAAAATCTGAGAAGGTTGTAAGCAGAGGGTAAGGCTTGGTACATGGGAAGGTAACTGTGTGTTTCCCAAATCCACTTTAATATTAACCTGTTCTAATGGCATGGAAATTGAACTCAAAGACACATGGCACATCTTATAATGAGAATGAACCCCAAAGAAGCAACAGGGGTCAGTTTTGGTAAAAACAAGCTGGCAATGTAAAACAGATAGTGTATCTATATGGTGGCTGAAGGAGCTTCATCTTGTTACCCCTAACACTAAGAAATGAACTCCCTAACACTAAGGGAGTTTCAACTCCCTTGGTGGAAACAAAGGGCAGAAATTTAATAGAGGCATCCAACCTACCACAATACTCCTAGAGTCACCAGCAGTATAAGCACTACTGCTTCCAATATAGAGTATCCTTGTGTACTTGGGAATATAAGTAAAGGTGGATCTGGAAACACTCAGGGTGCGGGGGGCAGGGGGGTGGCCTTGACTGGTGTAGCTCAGTGGGTTGGGCATCATCCCACAAACTGAAAAGTTGCTGGTTATATTCCCAGTCAGGGCACATGCCTGGGTTGTGGGCCAGGTCCCCAGTTGCAGGCATTTAAGAGGCCACCAATGGATGTTTCTCTTGTACATTGGTGTTTCTTTCCTTCTCTGTCTCCTTCCCTCCCCCTCACTTTAAAAATAAATAAATAAAGTCTTAAAAAAAAGAAAAGAAACACTAAGGGGGGATTTCTGTTCAATATGGCAGCATAGAAAAACACAATTGCCTCCTCATACAACCACAAAAAAATTACAACTAAACTACAGAACAACCATTATTCAAAACCACCAGAAACAGAGCTGAATGGAAGTCCTACAACTATGGAATTAAGTAAGAAGCCACATCAAGACTGGTAGGAGAGATGGACACATGGAACAGGCTGGCCCCACACCCACATGTGGTAGACAAAAACTAAGCAAGATATCTTAGGAGCAAGGAGTCCTAGGTTCCGACCCCAACCTGGGGTTTCAGTGCCAGGAAAATAAGTCTGCATAACTTCTGGCTCTAAAAACCAGTGGGAATTGATACTGTGAAAGACAAACTGCTAGAGTCTCAGGCAGTTCCTCTTAAAGGGCCTGTGCATGGATTTATTGGACTTATTCCCTCTGAGCTCCAACATTGGGGCAGCAAATTGAAAGGCACCAGAGGCAGATGGAGAGGAACTAAAGTGTCCAGCATCAGGGCAAGAGCTAGGGGTTAGCTTTTCTGAGTCCTCCCCCACCACAGAGAGGGCAGGTGGATGCTATATCTGAGACTCCATCAATCTGGCTCACACTATTTGCCCCAATCTGGTGATTCCCTGAGCCCCTGCCCTATCCCAGCTGTTTCCAGTGGCTTTTCCATATGAATGCCTTGTGTTGGCTCATGTTTCAGATTTTCCTGAAGTCCCTCAAATAAGCAATATCTGGCCTCAGCATGCCCCATGCCTATGGCTAAGTGGTCCCAGGTTGGGAACTAGCAGTAACTAGTCTTAGTTTACAGCTGGGCACCTCTAAGCCCAGCACATGGAGCAGCCAACTGCAGATTGCTTTGTAGCTTATGCCAGTGGCCCCAGACAGAACAGAGGCAGTGGCTGACCTTGGTCTGTACCTCCAGGGAGGCCCCAGAACCTGAGCACCCAGTAGACAGCTACAGATCATGTCAGAGCACCACCCAACCACCTCCACAAGCATCACACTCAAGGGACAGACTCAGCAGGCACCAGAGCCCTGCTGAAGTAAGTCCCGCTCTGTGGAGTGGAACCCTGATAGCTGATCCTCCATGGTGATTGTATTTTGGTGGTCAGTGGTCATAGCTAGTCCTTAAAGCTGATTGGCCTGAGCAAATCACTCCCATTAAACTGCCAACAGAAATCAAGGCTCAAATACAAGAGGATGGTGTACACAGCCCATACAGTGAGCATACCTCGAGTACCCAACTTGGATAATATGGGAGGCTGTGCCACTGGACCATATAGGATACTTATTACATTAAACCACTTTTCCAAGCCAGGAAGTAATAGCAGTTTTACCTAATATGTAGAAACAAACACAGAGAGGCTGCCAAAATGAGGAGACAAAGAAACATGGTCCAAATGAAATAATAGAACAAAACTCCAGAAAAAGTACTAAATAAAATAGAGGTGAGCAATGTACTATATGCAGAGTTCAAAACACTGGTTATAAGGATACTCACGGAATTCAGTGAGAACTTCAACACCATAAAAAAAGGGCATGGAAACCATAAAAAAGAACCTGTCAGAAATAAAGGATACTAACTGAAATGAAGGACAATTTGCAAAGAATCAACCATAGAGTGGATGAAGCCAAGAATCAAATAATCAATTTAGAATATAAGAAAGCAAAAAAACACCCAACCAGAACAAGAAGCAGAAAGAACTAAAAAAAATTAGGATAGCGTAAAGAGCCTCTGGGACATGTACCAACATTCATATTATGCAAGTGCTGGAAAGAGAAGAAAGAGAACAAAAAATTGAAAACCTATTTGAAAAAGTAAGGATAGAAAAATTGCCTAACCTGGTGAAGGAAATAGACATAGAAGTCCAGGAAGCACAGATAGTCCCGAATGAGAATAACCCAAAGGTCCACACTGAGACACATCATAATTAAAATGCCAAAGGTAAAAAAAGAAGAGAGAGAGAGAATCTTAAAAGCAGCAAGAGAAAAACAGTTATCTACAAGAGAGCTCCCATAAGACTGTCAGCTGATTTCACAATAGAAACCTTGCAGGATAGAAGGGATTGGCAAAAAATATTCAAAGTGATGAAAAGCAAGGACCTACAACCAAAATTATTCTAGCCAGAAAAGCTATCATTTAGACTTGAAGGACAAATAAAGAGGTTCCCAGATAAGAAAAAAGCTAAAGGAATTCATCACTGCCAAATCAGTATTACATGAAATGTTGAAGTACTTCTTTAAGAAAAAGATAAAAAATATGAACAATAAAATGGCAATAAATATATATCTATCAATAATTAAATCTAAAAAAAGAAATAAATGAACAAGTAGAACAGAAACAGAATCACAGACACAGAGAACATTTGGTGGTTGCCAATGGGAGGAGTGTCAGTGGGATGGGCAAAAAAGGTAAAGAAATTAAGGAACACAAATTGGTTGTTACAGGTAAGTCATAGGGATATAAAGTACAGCACAAGGAATATAGTAGCCAAAGAATACACCAGTATATGCATGACTCATGGACACTGACAATGGTGTAAGGATGGCCTGAGGGAGTATAGGGGTCAGGGTGATGGGGAGTAAAAGGGGAAAAATTGGGACAACTGTAATAGCACAAACAATAAAATATAATATAAACTTAAAAAAAAACACTCAGGGACCTGTGATCAAGCAAGCAGTAAACCACAGACAGGAACTGCCCAAGAGTTTTCAGTATCTCAGATCCAATGTGCTCCTTCTCCTTGCCCTTAAATCACACTTGTAAAAAAATATATGAAATCATTAGACTTTTCACAGACTCTTCCCAAACTGCACACCCATCCCTCAACCTCTCACATAATGGCCAGAAAATTAAAAACTCACCATTTGTTGTTATATGTATTATGAAAAAATGCAAAAGATTATGTTGGTACCCATGAGACCTGGGATTTTCACCTAAGAGAAAGGAGATACAGATATCAGATTGATATGGTTAAGTAAAAACTCAACAGTCCTGAATTAGAATGGAAGTAGCAATATGAATTCATACTGTATTTTATTTAAAAACAAATGTGCATCTCCTGGCTGTGTTTATTGAAAAGGTCTAAAAACAATAACCAACTCAACACAATGGGCATTTCTAGCACTTATATGGGTGGTCTCCAAATATCATTATTCCATGAAAAAAGAGTCAGAGTTCCAAGGAAAAACGTGGATTCCAAGTCAGAGCATGAACAAGATGAATCTGTCACATCTTGTTAAGCCAGAAAGTAAGGAACCTATCAGTGACTAGTAGGTCATGTCAATAGGCTCAGAAGCTAACTTGAAAAATTCATCCAGGCAAAGATGGGACAATTTGAGCATCAATGAGGACAACAGCTACAATGGTTTGAAACAAGTTCTATGATGAAGCTCAATAGAAAAAATAAAGTACATTTGGTTAACTTTAGAGAATATTATGGAATCTGTTCACTGTTTCGAAAACTTTTACAAAAGGGGAGTAATAAAGCATATATTCTCTTTTCTATACAAACTATATTTCTGGGTAATCTAATAGTCAATGAAGTGAAATTTTTTTTCTTGCAGAGGTTCTTCCAAGCTTATAAGTGAGGAAAAAAGATAAAGTTAGAATAACACCATGTTGCAGCCCCCTAATGAATTAACGGTCCTAGACTACTATCATCATGGCTACTAATCATGAAAAAGAAACAACCAGATACTCCATGCCTGCTAATGGGATTCATAACACCACCTAGGAAGTAGCCTTTCCTGATTCTTTCCTGAATCTTTCCTGATTCTTGTCAAGACTCTTGATCTATTTGTAGGCAATATAAAAAAGAGACAGGAACATGCAATCCATCCCCTGAGGATGCTGTCAGCCAAACTGACTGTGGGAAACTCTACAGCAGAGATAACAACAACAAAATATGATAAATAAAAAAGAGAAGCTAGGGAGAAATCAGCTAATGTCAAACTGTGGACCTCATTTGGATCTTAATACAAATAAAATGTTAAAAGTCATATTTAGTAAACATTGAGGGAAATTTGAATATTGCCTGGATATTTATGTTGAAGGAATTATTATTAAATTGTTAGATATAATAATTATGTCTTGAATTTTTAAGTCCACATCATCTGTTGGGGTTTTGCTTTAAAAGAATCCAGGAGAAATAGAAGAAAGAAGGTTCTTCTAATAGAAGAAACCATGATTCATAATTATAGAATTGAGTAATAGACACATAGAGAATTGGAGTTTCCTCTTTCTGTTTTTGCGTATTAAATTTTTATAATAAAAAGTTTTAAAAACAAAGTTAAAAGGCAGTATCTTACATTTTTCATGTTTGCCTTTCTTAGTATATTATTGACCTAGATATATGTGTCTGATTCAGCTATATCAATATTCTAATTCTACCCCTAAAAAAGCATAATATACTAAATATTTCTAAATACAAATACCTGACAAGATAAGTTTTCCAATTGTATTACCTAACACAAAAATTTGTTTTTTTAATCCTCACCAGGGGATATGTTTATTAATTTTAGAGAGAAAGGAGGGGGGAGAGAGACCGAGAGAGAGAAAATAAAAAACATTGATGTAAGAGAGAAACATCAGTCAGTTGCCTGCTATATGCTCCCTGACCAGAGATCAAACACTCAAGCTAGGTACATGCCCTGACTGGGAATTGAACCCACAAACTTTTTGTGTACAGTGTGATGCTGCAACCAACTGAGCCAACAGCCAAGGCTAAATTTTATTTTTGATTAGCGTCTCCCATCACCTGCCTTCCAACTCCTGTTGAAGATGTCTTTCGAAATATGTGATCATCCTATAAAAGGAAACAACTCTTCCTACCAATATCTGTCAATCTAGAAGCACTACCACAGGAAGTATTTCTGTGCTTCACTAAATGAAAGGGATAGATAATCACTGATCAGAAGTAGGGAGAGGGAAGTGGAGGCACATAGCCTTTGCTCTCAGGCTGACCTGTGCCTTCACCCTGTCTCTTATTGATTATGTTCACCTCTCATATGCCCTCATAGAGTTTTCATGAAGAATGAGATAATATGTGTAAATATTAAAAAGAGGTTCAGACACAGAGAAAGTAACCAAGGTCATCAAGCTTCCTTTGCATCGGAAGTAGAGGCCAGCAAAGATGATGGGTGATAAAGAAGGGGATCCAGAGTCAAGGGCACCCAGAGACAGCATTGAAGATACAGGTACAATAATGACCAAGGTGACAGAAAAAGAAAGCTACTCAGGATATCTTCAAGTACAAACCACAGAAGATCTTAGTGGAGCCACAAAGAAGTTCACCATGTCCTAGGAGGCAGGGTGGCCACTGTGAGATGGCATCAACTAGGGGAATATGGGATCTCTGCACATTCCTGACCTACTCTCCACAAACCTACCCTCGTTTCCCACCGGGCCACCGTGGCACTGGCACTACATATTTCAGACCCCAGTCAGCTCAGTCTCTCCAATATGATCCAGCCTTTGGCCCCTCTCCCTCCCTGGCACTTGCAGACTCAAACTGGCATTTTTTTTCTGGCACAACCTCTTTGTACTAATAATTACATCCATGGGTCTCAGGCAACAGAAGAAGGGGCTTGGATAAACAAATTCAAAGGATCTATGAAATCTGCTTCTGAGGATCCAAAGCTACAGGCATAACTCATCCACAAAGAGCTGGGTCCTGCCACATATAAACTAGGATTTGGAATCAAGCCAGCTCCCACCTCCCTCAGCAGAAGGCTCTCCCTGCCCTAGAACCTATTTGCACAAATTGCACATGGATTTCTAAGTAAAAGAGAAAGTAGAGGTGAAGAAATAATGGATGTCTAGTTGGATGTCTTTTTCTAACTTACCTTGCAGGGACAAAGTGACTGCCAGTAAAAGCAAGAGTTGCTTTCATGAGCACCTGTGTGGCTCCAGATACAGGTTGGGCTGCCTGGGGCTGGGGGAAAGGTGGCACAGAATGTGGCTTCATTTCTTTATAGCACAGGGCCACTTTGATTCAGGAAAAGTGAAGCATATGCAACAGTGAATAGCCCCATTTGGAGAATGATGGGAAACAACAGCCAAAGGAAATCAGGGCTGTGACAAAGCCAGGGAGGAGAGGCAGTGGTGAGGGGCATCTCTCAAGTGATAGCCAGAAAAGACCCAACAAGGAAACAAGAGAAAGAAAAAGAGGGGAATTGTGGAGATCACATCTGACATTCCCCAGGGGCTCCAAAATCCCTAAGCATAATTGGAAAGCCGAGATCCTGCCTTTGCTATAGAAGTAATCAGCCACCGGCATTTGGATTTTTAACATTGAAGTTTCCTTATTGAAATTGCATGCTGGGTCCATTCAGACTACACACACATATGGGGTGAGCACCTCTCCAGGGAGACTCAAAGAAAAGAGGCACCATCTTAGGCTCTGAGCCATGGTTCCAAGGACAGAGCTCTTTGCAGGAAGGACAGACTTTATATTTGACTAGGGAGACCAGCTATAACCACACACAATGGCCCACAATTTAAGGCAGAATGAATCGCACAGACAAAAATAATAAATCTCAGAAAAGTTTAAGGTCAATATGTTCTGAGGGCTCCAGGGAGGCATCTCAGAAAAAAATTGTTTGCTCTTTTCCTGAACATTTATGGAGTGCCTCCCAGGAATGTGCCAAGCATTGCTCTCAACTCTGGGGACACAGAAAGTGTGCCTGAAGAGGCTCAGAGCCTTACAGGGACAACCAGCTGTGACCTTGTGATGATCTCTCTGGTGCAGGTCCCTAGCAGGGCTGTGTAAGCATCAGAGGGGGTCACTTACACTGCCCAGGCAGAAGAGAGACACAAAGTCTTCATAAGATGACAATTGCTCCAAGCTTAAAGCCAAGGAGTAGGGACAGTCCAGGTAGGAGACAGAAGTGACAGAGCCCTGTATTATGTTGGTATGTTCATGAAGGTCTGTGGGTGAGGGGCTGTGCAGTAGGGGTAGGAGCCAGACCCCAAGGGTCTTTGAGGTCTGATCAGGCAGAGCATATCGGGAATGTCAGTAGGACTCCCAGCTCTGGGTGAAAGAGAATGCACAAGCTTCCACAGTGAGATGGAAATGCTGCTGGGGCAACCAGATCATCAAGAATGAGAAGGCACCACCTTCACAGACTCTGGCCAGTCTGTCACCTTCTGCAGGGGTTTCTGTCCCTTCCTCTATTAGGCAGGAGCTACCCTGCCCCTTCTTCTCACCCCAAATATAAGGACCCAGCGAATTGTGGTTCATGAGAGCCCTGGGACTAGTTCCTAATGCCTTACAATTGCTAGAGCCACTCACTGTTCTGAGCTCCCAGATGACACAGACACTGGCCCGCAGTGTCCGAGTCATTATGGATGAAATGAGACATTCACACAGACTACCAAGTCTGGTGGAGGAAAAGGGACAGCATGGATTTTCTCTCAAGGGGAGTAAAAGCCTTAGCCTCTGCCATGACAGGCCTTTATTGGGTTTCTCCCCACATTACATGATGGTCCTCATTTACTATGCACAGGTTGGCTTTTGGTGGTTACCTTTTACAGAAAACAAAGAAGCCAATGTCGCTAATCACATCACAGAAGAAGGATATTTGCAAATGAAAAAGGGAAAAGTGGTCAAACAGGTTACACTCCATACTCGGGAGTTTTAGCATGGATTTTAGGAAGTTACTTCACAGCAAATGTTTGCTACAATTCAGGGTGAGGGAGTTTTTAGCAAAAGCAAGACTCAAAATGGCCTAGGCACATTTCAGGCCTGAGTCCCCACAGGAGAACCTATCCATGGGCATGGGTCCTGTGTATCTCTGAATGGGAGCTGGGCCCAAGCCACACACAATGGTCTCCTACACCCAGAGCCAACCCAACAAGTGCTGGACAGCATGAAACAAGCAACCTACCTTATAACCACCCACTGAGAACTGTATCTAAGAACACCTGGCCACTCTTCTCTAGGTAGAAACCAAATCTAGCTGATTTATTTTAAGTGAGAGTTACACAAGTCATCACCAAGTATGGATTTAAGCTTTAAGAATTAATTAAAAGAAAAATTGCAAATGTACCCAAACTACAATCCAAAGGAAGCTTTGTCCTTGAACAATTGTAATTTAAGGATTGTCATCTGTGGGCCTGATAATGAAAAGGAGACTTTATCCAGCCCCTTCTCCAAATAATAAAAATTGATTTTTGACCAAGGCCAATCTATTGTTCCAGATCATTAACTTCAGAGAATAAATCATTCTCTGATGCAATAAAACTGGTTTCTGGGGTTTTGATGTTCCAGGAGGCTGATGAAGCAGAACTGAAAGCCTCTTCCAGCTGGAAGCCACTCTGGGGAGGACAGAGCATCCTCCCTTTTTCTCATTGTTGGGCTTTCCATCAGGTATTTGAATTCTGGCTCAGCCTGAGTGTTTCCAAAATAGTGCCATTTAAGCCTGTACTCCAAGGCAGCCTGGGGTGTCCAGTACATAGCTGACTCCAGTGCTGCTGCTGCCCCATGGGGCCTGGGTCATGCATATCTGACCCCTAGAGTAGAGCAGGGGACAGTCGGGTGCCCCCAAGGCCAAGATCCATGGAGCTCATGATGAACCACAAATTCAACATGCCATAAATAATCCACATTATTATCAATAAGTCAGAATTGTGAGACATTCAGGAAAAAATACATTCTTCTCTCTCAGCTGTGAGCACACAGTGATGTTCTTCCATTTCTTATTCTAAATGAGAAAGGTGTTTCTTCCCAGCAGGGGGACAGAAGACTCTCAGATATCAAAGGATCAGCAAGTGACAGATATAGTGCTGGAACCACTTAACCTGCCATCTCACTTGGTTGTTACAGTAATGGCATGAGGAGAATATTGTTGAACCTTTTGTACAGATTGAAAAAAATGAGACTTAATGAGACTTGGTGACTATCTTCAGACCACACATCTGCAAATTTAGAGTTCAAAGCCAGGCCTCTGAAACCCCAGCCTCTGCTCTTTCCACTAGCCCAAGTGGAATCCAGGAAGAAGGTGTTTCTATGTGGAGACCAGAGTGGGAGTGGGGAGGGTATTCCAGGCACAGTGGGGTCAACCACAACAGGCCTCCTGGGGCCACTACCAAGTGCCAAGTTCTTGTCAAACAAACGGTTAACTGGGTGGGGCTTTACAAGACAAGGTCAGTGAGCACAAACACACACACAATGTAAAGAGCCACATTATAGCAGCTGCCAAAAGGGAATTGGCTGAATAGTCCTACATTAGCACTATACCCTGCATAGCCCCAGCCATACTTCCCTGTGACCCTGGGGTTGGCCAACATGTCTCCCTGACTCTCCATGCTATAGCATTAACATTCAGACAACCTCAAGTCTGAGCTCACTATAATTCTCATGTACTGCCCTTTGCCCCACCGAGTAAATGCTGGTGAGCCATGTGTGTGCAGAGTAACACACACACACATGCACATGTAAACTGAGAATCACAGCAAGGTGACAGCCAAAATATTTAACCACTGGTATTACATAAGACAAATCAATCAGAACAGGCAATGGCCAGGAAAGTTGGGAGTCACCTCCCCAATGCACTCATTCACTAGCTGAGCATGGTGATGGGGCCACATCTGGTTGCATCTGTGCAGATCCTTAAGTTAAGCTAAGCTAATGAGATTCTGTTTCTGAATATTCAAATTTAAGAGAACAAGAATCTGGCTTCTTAATGGAGAATAAGTAACCTGGAAAAATGGATGACTGATATTTGACATTCTATAAGACAAAAAGCAAATAAAGGCTAACTGCAGAGAGAGAATAAAGCTGACAGGTAGAAGGTGAGGCTCTTCTCATTGGCTTTCAGGTCCTTGTCCCTGTCCCTTCCTAAGCCCAGCAGCATTTCTGCCCCTAAAGTCCATGAAACAATGTTTGATCCTTATTTTAAAGCAAGAATTTTCCCTTTGCTTATATATCAGGGTCAAAAATTATGCCGTACAGAGAGGATTCAAGATGGTGACAGATTAGGTGGAAGCTACACTAACCTCCTTCCAGAACTGACCTGGAATTACAGATAAGTTATAGAAAAATTATCCTGAATAACCAAACTGAAAACTATTTTGACAGAAGCCTTATAACCAAGGACTTAGTGAAGAAACTACATCACCACAACAAGACTGGTAGGGAGTGCAAAGGCTCAAGAGGGCTGGGTGGGCTTCCACAGGTGGCAGGTGGAGTTCCAGAGGAAAATTTCAATGGCCAGGCTGTTCCTCCTGAGAAATGTGGGGTCTAAACCCCAATCTGGGTTCCCCAGCCTAGACCATAAGGACTGGGAGAGAAACACCAATAACATTTGGCTCTGAAAAGCAGCAGGAAGTCTGTCTGCCAGGAAGAGATGGTTAGAGATGCAGAGAGTCTCTTAAAGGGCCAACACACAAAATTTCACTTGCAACTACTTATCCTGGGTTCAAGGAGAGGGAGGCCAGAGTGGACTAGAAATGTTTTAGGACACTCTAGGGTTGGTGGCTCTAGGGAGAGAGCTGAAAAGTCAGCCATCAGAAACCCTGTTCTCAGTCATTCCCCATACTGCAGAAGCCATCTTTCTTGGAGCAGCACTCCCCTCCATACAGCATCAGGCTTGGGGTAAGCAATAGCCCCACTCACAGAAATCCCTCTCACCCAACCCTGTGAAGCTTTGGCTAGACTGCTGAGGAGTACACCTGGAAGCCCTTTCACTGATTAACCTAACAGAAAGCCTGCAGGTGAAGGCAGGTATCTGTGAGTTTTGAGACTTTAGCTGACCCTCCTTCAAGTCCAGTGCTGGTAAAAGCCTTGGTGCACAGCTTGGTTCTTTCTACACACACCCAGGCCCAACAGAGGAAGCCACAAGCTGTGGATCACTGATAGCTCCAAACTGGCTGTCCAAGTCTAATCACAGGCAGCATCTGACATAGGTCTGCACCAAAGTCTCTTCAGATTTACTTAATACATAGAAACTAACACATAGATGCAGCCAAAATAGGAAGGCAAAGAAACAGGCCCCAAATAAAAGAACAAGAGAATTCTCCAGAAGAAGAAATAAATGAAATGAAGGCAAGCAATTTATCAGATACAGAGTTTAGTGTAATGATTATAAGGATGCTAAACAGCATGAAAAAAGACATAAAACAATAAAAGAGGACCAGTAAGAAGTAAATAATGCAATACCTAAAGTAAATAATGTACTAGAAGGAATAGACAGCAGATTGTAGGAAGCAGAGGATCAAATCAGTGATTTTGAAGACAAGGTAGAAAAAACACCCAAGGAGAGCAATGAAAAGAAAAAGGAATTTTAAAAACTGAGGAGAGATTAGGAAACCTTTAGGACAACATGTAGCATAATAATATCCTCATAATGGGGATACCATAGGAGAAGAGAGTGAGCAAGGGATCAAGAACCTATATGAAGAAATAATGAGCAAAAGCTTCCCTAGTCTGGTGGAGGAAAAAGACACACAAGTCCAGGAAGCATATCTCAAACAAGATGGACCCAAAGAGGCCCACACCAAGACACATCATAATTAAAATGGCAAAGCTTAAAGATAAGTAGAGAATCTTAAAAGCTGTAAGAGAAAAGCAGTTAGTTACCTAAAAAGGAGCTCTTATTAGGCCATCATCTGTTTTCTCAACAGAGACATTTCAGGCCAGAAGAGAATGACATGAGTATTCAAGGTGATGAAAAGCAAGGACCTATAATCAAGGCTATTTTTACCCAGCAAAGCTGTCATTTAAAATTGAAGGAGAAATAAAAGCTGTCCAGACAAGAAAAAGCAAGAGGAATGTGTTACCACTAAACCAGTATTGCAACGAATATTGAAGGTCTTGCTTTAAGAAAAAGAAAAAAGAAACAGAGAAAAATAGTTAAAAAATAAAATGGCATATATATATATATATATATATATATATATATATATAATTACTTTAAAAGTAAATGGCTTAAATACTCCAATCAAAAGATGTAGGGTAGCTGAATGGATAGGAAAACAACACCCATATATATACTTTCTTCAAGAGACCCACCTCATATAGAAAGATACACACAGACTAAAAAGTAAAGGATGGAAAGAGATATTTCATGAAAATGGAAATGTAAAAAAAGCTGGGGTACTAATACTTATATCTGACAAAATAGATTTTTAAACCAAAGCTATAATAAGAGACAAAGAAGGACACTATATAATGATAAAGGAAGTAATCCAACAAGAAAATATAATCTGAGTAAACATGTATGCACCACAGTAGGAACACCTAAAATGTGAAGCAAATCTTAATGAACATAAATGGAGAGATCAACAGAAATACAGTCATATTAGGGGATTTTAACACCCCATTGACTTCAACAGATAGATCTTCCAGACATAAAATCAACAGGAAGATAGTAGCTCTAAATGACACAGTAGATTAAGTGGATCTAATGGATATCTGCAGAATATTTCACCCCAAAGCAACAGAATATACATTCTTTTCAAGTGCACATGGAACATTTTCTAGGATAGACCAGATGTTAGAACACAAAACAAGTCTTAATAAATTTACGAAGATTGAAATCATGTCAAGTCTCTTCTCTTACCATAATGCTGTGAAACTAGAAAACAAAAGAAAACTAAAAAATACACCAAGATGTGGAAGCAAACTAACATGTTATTAAACAATGAATAGGTCAACAAGGAGATTAAGGAAGAAATTTTTATATGCAACTTAAAACAAATGAAAATGAGAACATAACAACTCAAAATCTGTTGGACACAGGGAAAGCAATCACAAGAGGGGAAGTTCATAGAATTATAGGCCTACCTCAAGAAACAAGAAAAAGCTCAAATAAACAATCTAACTTTATACTCAAAGGAACTTGAAAAAGAACAACAAACAAAACCCAAAGTGAGAGGAAGAAAGGAAACAATAAAGATCAGAGCAGAAATAAATGAAATAGAATCTAAAAAACTATACAAAAGATCAATGAATCCAAGAGCTGGTACTTTGAAAAGATAAATAAGATTGACAAACCTTTAACCAAACTCATCAAGAAAAAAAGAGAGGACCCAAATAAACAAAATCAGAAATAAAAGAGGAAAAATAACAACTGACCCCCAAGAGAAACAAAGGATTGTAAGAAATTATTATGAACAATTATATGGAAATTGGACAACCTAGATGAAATGGATAAACTCCTAGACACATACAATCTTTCAAAACTAAATTAGGAAGAATCACAGAATCTGAATAGATGGATAACACCTAGTGAAACTGAAGCAGTAATCAAAAGACATCTAAGAAACAAAAGCCCTGGCTGATGATTTCACAGATGAATTTTACCAAACATTCCAAGAAGAACTAACACCTCTCCTTCTCAAACTATTTCAAATAAATTCAAGAAGAGGGAAGACTTCCAAGCTCATTTTACAAGACCAACATTATCCTAATTCCAACACCAGATAAAGACACTACAAAGAAAGAAAATTATAGGCCAATATCCCCAATGAACATAGATGCCAAAATCCTCAACAAAATATTAGCAAACAAAATACAGCAATACATCAAAGAGATCATACACCATGATCAAGTGGCATTTATTACCAGGATGCAAGGTAAGTACAATAGCTAATCAATAAATGTGATATACTATATAAATAAAATGAAGGATAAAAACCAACATGAACATATCAATAGATGCAGAAAAAGCATCTGATAAAATCCAGTACACATTTATGATAAAAACTCTCAGCAAAGTGTAAATAGAGGAAGCATACATAAACATAATAAAGGCCATATATGACAAACTCACTGCTAGCATCAGACTCAGTGGGCAAAACTACCAGTGTTCCCCTTAAGATCAGGAACAAGACAGGGATGTCTACTTTCCCTTCTCTTATTTCACACAGTACTGGACATCCTAGCCATAGCAATCAGACAAAAAGAATAAATAAAAAGGCATCCAAATTGGAAAGGATACTTTCCAATGACACAATACTGTACATAGACATGATATTGCAGATGACATGATACTGTACATAGAGAATACCAAAGATTCCACCAAGAAACTACTAAAACTGATAAATTAATTTAAAAAAGTAGCAGATACAAAATCAATATCCAGAAATTAGTTGCATTTTCATATGGCAATAATGAACTATCAGGAAGAGAAATTAACAAAACAATCCCATTTACAATTACCTCAAAATGTACAAAAATGTACAAAATATTAATAAATCTAACCAAGAATGTAAAAGATCCCTACTCAGAAAATTTTAAGACACAGAAGAAAGAAACTGAAGAAGATACAAAAAAGTTGAAGCACATACCATGTTCTTGGATAGGAAGCATTAACATCATTAAAATGTCCATAAAACCCAAAGCAATCTATAGATTCAATGCAATTCCTATCACAATGCCAATGATGTGTTTTACAGAACTACAACAAATATTTCAAAACTTTATATGGAATCACAAAAGATCCCAAATAGAAAAAGTGATCTTGAGGAATAAGAACAAAGCTGGAGGAATCATGCTACCTAATATGAAACTATACTATAAAGCTATAGTAATCAAAGCAGCATGGTACTGGCAGAAAACCAGACACATAGATCAATGGAACAGAATAGACAGACCAGAAACAAATCTATGCCTTTATAGTTAATTAATATTTGACAGAGGAAGCAAGCACATACAATGGACTAAAGACAGTTTATTCAGTGAATGGCATTGGGTAAGTTGAACAGATATGTGTAGAAACATGACACGAGACCACTTTCTTACTCCATGTACAGGAATAAATTCAAAATGGATTAAAGACTTAAATGTTAGACCGGAAACCATAAAAATACTAGGAGAACACACAGGTAGTAAAATCTCAGACATTGCTGGTAGCAATATTTTTTTCTGATATATCTCCTCAGACAAGGGATACAAAAGAAACAAGCAAATGCAACTTATCAAACTAAAAAGCTTTGCATAGCAAAGGAAACCATCAACAAAATAAAAAGACAACCCACAGAATGGAAGAACATATTTGCCAATACATCTGGCAAGGGGTTAATATCCAAAATTTATAAAGAACATATAAAACTCGACACCCCAAAAAGCTCAACAACAAAAAAACAAACAATCCAGTTTTAAAATGAGAAAAGACCTGAATAAACATTTCTCCGGAGAGGACATACAGATGTCCAACAGACATATGAAAGGATGTTCAATGCTACTATTCCTCAGCGAAATGTAAATTAAAACCCGAATGAATATCACCTCACATGGGTCAGAATGGACAGCAACAATAAATCAACAAACAACGAGTACTGGTGAGGATGTGGAGAAAGGGGAGCCCCTCTGCACTGTGGACAGGAATGCAGATTTTGCAACCACTGTAGAATGCAGTATGGAATTACCTCAAAAAAATTAAAAATGGAACTGCCTTATGACTCAACAATTCCACTTCTGGAAATTTATCCTAAAAAATCCAAAACACTAATTCAAAAGAATATAAGAACCCCTATGTTCATTGCAGCATTATATACAATAGCCCAAATGTCCATTAGTAGATAAGTGGATAAAACAACAATGGTACATTTATACAAAGGAATACTACTCAGCTGTAAAAGAGAAGAAAATTTTACCCTTTGGAACAGCATGATGAACCAGAAGAACATTATGCTAAGTGAAATGCACCAGTCAGAGAAAGACAAGTGTCAAATTACTTCACTCATATGTGGAATCTAATGAGCAAACTGAACTAACAAGCAAAATAAAGACAGATTCATAGATGGAGAGTAGCACAACAGCTCTGAGGGAGGGCCATTAAGGGGTGGAGGGATTGAGCAAAAAAGAAAAATGACCCATGGACATGGGCAGCAGTGTGGTGATTGCAAGGGGAAACAGGGTAGGTGGAGATGGAAGAAGATATAAAGGGAATAAATGGTAATTTAAAAATACAATAAAAATAAAACCATAATGAAAAAATTATGCCTTACCACTCAGATATGAAAGCAAAATCACATTCTTATTTCCCACCTCTACCTTATCTTCTTTGAAGTCTCCTTTTCTTCTAATGAAGCTGCTCTCTTTGGGTCCCCACACCTGCACAGGTTTGGGCTGGGGTGAAGGGTTATACTTGCCAATCATAGCTAAGTCAATCTCTACTGAGATAAAACAGTCTTTTTCAGGTTAAATTTTATAAGTGAATATTTAATCTTGCAGGTTACCTCCTCCCATTTCTGCTAGTAAAGCTCTCCTGAATTGACCCTTAGTAGAGAACTTACGTGGGTACCTGTCCTCCAGGTCCTCATTGGCTTCTTCTGGGAGGAATGAAATGGCCTGCCCTGCCTCTTGACTTCGGCAGGTAATATGATTTTTGGTTCCATGAGCCTTCTTGGTTATATTCTTTGCCTCCCCAACTCAGGGAGGCAGATCCTCAGTGGCCTCCCACACACCTGCACAAGCTATGGAAATCCAAGATCTTTCCCTGCCTAAGCATGTTGTACTGCCATTTTGTCACTTTGCCACAGCCAGCCAGGTGGGCCTCAGGTCCCCTGGTTCCAGAACTTTAGCTGTACTAGAGATGCAAGCCCCTGTACTGTCAGCTTCCCACAGCAGGCCTGAGTTCCTCTCTGCTCAGCGCCACCACCCATCAGGCCAAGGAGAGCTGGCACCAAGCCCCCTCAGGGGCCCGGTAGGATTTCCCAAAACTTGCCCATCTTCATCATGTCTTATCCTCCTGGCCCACTTGGTGAGGGTCCTTGTCCTGGGAACCTATGATTCCTACTCCCTGGACCTCTGAGTTTCAAGGTCCAGCTGTAGAGTCAGATTTGATAGCAAAGAGGAAAAAATCTTTATCCCAAGGGAAGTGGCCAGAGGAGGCATTTGAAACTATCACCTGATCCCTCTTTTTATTTAAACGGGCATGAGTCAGTCTTTTACTTATAATGATTCTTAATGAGCACAGAACTGGACAAGAAGTTCCTGTTTGGCTTTTTCCAATGGCAGTTGTTAGGCACCTCAACCCTAATTCTGAAGGCACCAAAATTGGGGGTGAGGGAGGAGTTTGACTTTCGATTCCATCAGTTCAGTACTCCTAGGGCAGAGGGGTCCCTATAAGCAAAAAGGAGGGACTCTGGGCTAGCCTGCTATGCATGCCCCTTCCTCAGGTAAGTAGGAAAGTCAGGAGACCTGGCCCTTTAAGGGTGGCTGCACTCCAATACATGGGCCTCTTTCCACTTCCTGCACCCTGTTTCCTGCAAAGCAGGATTCTATCTCATTCTCAGGTGCTGGATGAGGGCTAGCCATCCTGCCCACATGCCCAGTCTGCCCCATCCAGGTTTAACCTTGTTCTTCCGGAGCCAAGCCACCCATCATAGTGCCCACTGCCTGCTCCCCATGGAGCAGACCCCATGGAAATACTCATTTTCATAGGTCCCTTGGAGATCACAGCCCTGCACACCTATCTCTGAACCCTCACACCAGGGCCAAGAGGAGAGCAGGATCATGATGTGGCCAGGTCAGGACTCTACTAGTCACTGCTAGGAGCAGCTCTTTGAATACTCTTATTAGAAAACTCCCCCCTTGCCTCCTGGGTCAGGACTCCAAAATGCTGCCACTTAAGGCTTACTGACCAGGTGTCCTCCTCCCCACCCCAAACTCCAGGGCTTCCCATGGCCATGCCATCCCAGGGCACTGAGGCCCCAGCAAGGCATACATTGTCTGGATGTAAAGCTCCTGAGTGCCTTAGGTCCACCAGGAGATCTAGAAGGACACCATTAAAAGCTTCTGGCTTCCTCCCAGAAAGTCATTCTGGCCTTTGCCATTCATGGCTGAGGCACAGCAGGCAGGCCTAGAACTTCCAACAGGGTCCTGAGGACCCCCCAGCCCCTGTCTTCCCCTACAACTCTGCTTTTCCTTTTGTGGCTTGACTGTGGCCAGCTAGGTTAAATCCACTTCTGCAAATCCCTGAAGTTTGCCCTGGGGAATGGGAGAGAAGGGACAACCCGAAGCAGGGGTGAGGAACAAAGGACAGCAGCAGCCAATGCATTTACTGGTTTGGTGTTGCAGGGAGGGGCAGGAGAAACACTGGGCTCCTGCACATTTCATCCCCAGGGGCACATCTCCAGCTGACTTCTATGCACATGCATCTCCGCTTGGAATTGAGTGTTTTTTGTTGGGTTTGATATCTGCACTCCAAAATACAGTACCATTTATAAAGTCATCTTTAATCATTTCATACTATAATCTTCAAAATTTAATAAGCCCTTTAGAGATAATTAATGAAAATGTGACCTAACTTAAAAAGTAAAATGTAGTGGTGTAACATCATTAGATATTACAAGACCGTTCTCTCCAGGTGTCCTGACCCTCTGTGCTTTCCCCACCTTTCTGGGAACCTTGGCTTTTTCCCAGCACTGCCCAGGGAACACAAGGGTGGTGAAGGTGGGGGAAAAGGGAGTGGAGAAGGGAGAGAAGATTCAGACCAGAACAAAAATTAAGTTCCTATCTTTGAGCTCAATTCCAAGAGCTGGGTACTTAAAAGGAACTGGTTTTCCTTTGAATTTCAAAGAATGTGCTTGACTTCAATGATCAGCAACCAGAGCTCTAAAAAGGGAGCATGGAGTTAAAGTCCAAGTGCAGAAGGTGAGTGAAAAAGGATCCATGACAGAACTAAGAAACATTTCCCTGCTTAGCCAGGGCTGAAGGCCATCAACAGGATTTGTAAGTGGTGAGACCAAGAATGGGATACCTGTGTCCCTTCAAAGGGACTGAGAGAATGGAGTTATGTTGAAGGGGAACCTGAAAGCAGAGGGCAGGAAGCTGCCCCACTTCCTGCCTGAATTCTGGAATATTTTCACCTAGATACTTTACAGCACTATGGGAGCCCCAGAGAGTAAGTAGAGCTGGTGAAACACCATGTTTAGGAAACATATTTATCAGGATTCTTGGTTTCAAACAAAGAAGCCAATATGAGCTAAATAATCAGAAAAGACATTTGTTGGCAGGGTATCAGTGGCATGCAGACCTCAGCTGAGAAGTCAGCCAGGAGATCTCTGACCTTTGTTCTCTGCCCTTGCAGATGCTACAGCAAAGTGTCTGCAGCTGCTGATGTCATCATCTATGCTGACTGCATGAAGCTGGCCCATCTTCTTATGTAGATGAGGCCATTATTCTTGCACTGTTAACTCTCTGAGATTCAGCCATGCCCAGCCTCATCCCCAATCCACTCCTCATTCACAGGCAGGACTGTAATGACTCTGTAGTGATTTCTGACAAGTACACCATCTCAGAATCCCCAGCCACCATCTGCATCCTTCACCCAAGGGTGCAGAAATTGTGGATTTTTTCCCAGGCTTGTCAGGAGCTGAGAGAGACTGGTGTGAGTGAGCAGAGGCTAACTCAGGCCCTCTCTGTCTCCAGAAAATATTTCTCATTTGGCTACCTAGAACCTAAACATCTTTGCTATTTGGGAGAATCCCTAAATAGAGGGAAGCAGCTCTACCTAGAAGTCATAGGGTAGAGGAGAGTGGAGTAAGTACTTCCTTCCCCCACCTGCTGGCTCACAGGGTGGGCATGTGGCCCAAGTGTGGCCAATAGGACCTCCCACTAAGGAATAACACAGGAGCTGAGGGTCAGGTAGCTGGTTTCCATGGTGGACAAGGTGGAGGAAGCCCATCCACAGGATAGCTGCAATGCCCGGAAGCAAGTTGAGGCAGGCTCAGCTGTCAGCTTGTTACCCAACAAAAGTTGGAGTTCAGCTGCCTGCTGCCACCAATAGGCAAATTCCAGAGGCAGAGGCTGGTGAGAAAGAAAAGAGGTCTTTATTTAAATGATGTAAATGTGAGAGAATGGCAGATTCTTGTCTCAAAAGCCCATCCCGTCTGAAAATCCAGAGGTAAAGCCAGCCACCCTCAGCCAAACCAAAACCAAAGGCAGCATCCAGAGTTCCTTCTCCCTTTTCAAATACCATCCTTTGGAAACTGCAGACAGCTGCTGAGTGGTCATCCAGGTGGCTCAGCTTGTTCCTGGTTGTTGTCCGGCTTCAGACTCCTTCCTCAGATCCCACATATGGGGCCAGTGCCACCACTGGCCACATGTATTCCAAGGCCAGGACGACCTGAAAACACACTGACCAGTCTGTTCACAAGGTGGGCAAGAGAGCTTCCATTTCTTCCTTTGGGTTTATATTAGTTTCTCATGGACCAGACCAGGTGCCTTCTGAGCCCAAACTTCTGCACACTCCGTGAGGGTCCATCCCCCCAACCAACCCCTTCTTTCTCCAGGCTAGACTGACAGCTTTCTTTGATACAGCACCGCCCCCCGCTGCTGCTATCTGACCTCTACGGTGCATGTGCTTGCCTTTCCCTGGTCCCACTCCCAGTCAGGTTCCAGAATGGGGTAAGAGGGCTTTCCCCTTCATCCAATTGTCTCACTAGCCTTGTGTGTGCTCAGTGTAATGCTTTCTCTTGTTGCCATCTTGCCCATGGGTGGGGGAATCTGCCACCAGGCTACAGTATCAAGCTGTCCACATCCACAAAAAGACAGCTCCATGATGGCACCCTGCTGCATCCTGCCTCTGAGTACTTGCCTGAGTCCCATTTGCAGCCTTTCTCCAAAGCCAGGACAACACAGAAACACATGCTGAGAATTATTTCAACCCAGAGGTGGGGGCAGAAGGAGGGGAAGTCTCAGTAAGTTATGAATTTGGCATAATATTTAACCAAATCTATGATGTCTTAAGCCAGAAGAAACTGCATTACCAACATTAAAGTTGGTTGGGAGTTAGTGAGAGAGGTAGTCCTGCCTTCAAACAAAATGAGGACTCCTGAGCATGCTCAGTTCAGTGATTCCCACCCCCCAAAAATGAGATTGCTTGATGTCTGGTATAGATAATGAAAATAAAATCAAAATGCAGAGAGCCTCCAAGCAGTCATTGAACATCTGGGTAGCGTGCACATCTGCCAGCAGGTTCAGGGAAACAGGAACTCAGCAATGGCTGGGGACTGGCCCAGAGGACTGAGATCATCTCCTGGGAGGAGAACAGATCTCATAGTATTTCTAAGTGGGACAGCCTTCTCTGGAAGCTAGAAGCTGGCCCTAGCAGCTTGTCTCAGTGACAGCTTGGGGCATGGGACCAGAACATTACCTTTTCATTTTCTTGAGCTTTTTTATCTTTTCCAACATCATGGGGGCTTCCTTGCACATTGTCCCCAGGATTATACTCTCTTCCTTGCCCTTGGATCCTTTCTCCCTGTGCCCTTGGACTACCTCTTTGGTCCTATGAACCACACACTGCTGTACTCACTCTAGACTCAGACACCAGCACCTGCCCTGACCCGTGGGTCCAGCCTACCTGGAGCAGTGGTCAGACCAGTGGACCCCATCTCAGGAGTGAAGAAGCAAAGAAATGGGGCTCATACCAGGCCACACTGGAGCCTCAGTATAACCAAAATGGGTATCGTGGACTCAGGAAAGAACCTGGGTACTGGAAGTGGGAGAAAAGAGAACCAAATGGCCTCCCAGGAGTCCTCACCAAATTCCCACTTACCAGCAGAAAGGAAAAAGGGGCATGGCCTGTGAACCTGATACTGCTCTAGTGGAGAGGTTCAGCAGAAAGTGTGGCTCAGGAAGGACAAGTGGACTGTCTAGTTAGAATTCAGGGGTCAAGGTGATCTCAGTAGCTCTTAAGTGATATTCCCAAATGCCCAGATGGTGAGCACATGTCTGGGGACATAGAATGAGAGCAAGACAGCAGTGTTCTCTCCACACTCACAGCCATCCTAACAGGGCCCCTTCCTCACTCCTGGGCAGTCACCAGCAGCTGAAGGTGACAATAAAAGTACAGTCCCTTCAACTTTCCCATCCCTACTCACCCATCAAAAAGGAGTACACTTGAGTAACATTCTTCTTGTTGCCTGAGAATTAGTGATTAGGGTCCCCACTAAAAACATATCCTATATTCCAACATGATACATCAAGCTTGTGACTGAAAGTGTAAATTTGGAATAAATTTTAACATCCAAAAGAGACCTAAAGGTTGAATCTTACCAAGATGTTGTTAAGGATGGGAAAGAGATTCAACAGGGCATGGATAAAAGAAGTAATTGAGGGAAAATAAAACTGCTCATATTAACACCCCTCTGGGTTGAGCCTCCTCAACCAGCCAGTTACAGGGAGGCCCCAGTTCAGCCATCCATTCTCTGAAGCCCCAGATGAGCTGGAAGAGAGAATTTGCTCCCACATCCTCATTTCCTTAAGGAACTGAAACCAGACACACCCAGTCCTTTTCTTTTCTTATCTTCTGCCAATGAGAGGAAGATGGAAAGCAAAAGAATTCACTTGGGGCTAAGCTTGGTGTTTCCTTATTCAGATAACCCATTCAACAGATGGCAAAACTGAGGCCTAAGAGGCGAAGCAGTTAGCCCAAATGTCCTTTAATTTACACACAGGTCTGTCTGACACAAAAGGCATCCTCTTTCCTCCATGTCACAAGTAGTATGAAATTGCAATGCCTCTGCCAAAAAACAAACCACTCTCATCTTTCTCTTCTTCATTTTCCACAATTCACACCACTCTGCACAGGACCTCTTCTCCCTCCCATCCCTCTGCTCCCTCAACCCCCAAAGCCTGGCTTTAGTATGATCAGTGATGCATTTCCCAACATTGCCCTGGACATTGGAAATCATGCCAAACACCCTGGAGTCTGATACCACTTCCCTACACCTATGGAGAAGATGGCCAGGAAGGCAGATCTTTGTTTTGAGCCACAGCTTGAACTTCACTGGATGGTGCCTTTATCATCTGGAAACATGCCAGCATAGAAAAAGGCAATGTCTTCTCTGCAAATATCCACTCGGTTTGTTTTCACAAGTATAGCCCTATCTGTGGCCAACCAGCCTAGAGACTGTGGATCCCAGAGGGAATTTCCTCCATCATTACTAAGCCAGATTTAAAACAGTTCCTTTCCTTTCTAAAACTGTCTCCTGCCCAGTCAGCTGACCAAGAAGCTGTGTTTCATTCATTCATTCATTCATTCATCCATCTATTCATTCATTCAACCAGTCTTTGATAAGTGAAATGGGAGGTGAGGAGCCTAGAACTCAGGCTGGGGGAGGTGGTGACAAGAGCCTTGACCACCTGAGGGCACTGTAGCAGGAGGCCAGACTCAAGCTCCAGGGCCAGGAAGTGCCTAAGGAAGTGACATGTTGACCGAGATTTGATGGACAGATTGTAGTTAGCTAAGAAAGTGTTTGTCTATTCTTGGTGCTTGAGCAATGGTAGGGGTAAAGCATCTACTACAGGTTGATTTTGTTCAACCAGTTCAAACTCATTTCCTCCTGCTTCTGGAAAAGGTGAAGTATTAGGCACTGGATTTATACTCCTACCTCAAACAACCAAAAAATTAAACAGATAAAATGTATAAAACAGTGGTTTTCAAGATACTGGATATCTAGCTATGAAGGTCTGTGACCCCAACAAGGTGAGCTTCCTGCCTCAGGAGAACCTCAAGGGACAGCCCAGGCAGAGCCTGATGGGCAGTCTGAGTTGAGGAGACAGCAGTGAGACCCAGACAGCTGTAGTTCACAAGACAAGAGTGCTAATGAGGACAGCAAGGCACAGAAAGAGAATGCCAGAGGTGAGTGGTGGGTCCTGCAGGTATTCAGCAGAGTTCTGATGAAATAAGCAAAAATTCAGCTGAAGCTCACAGAATTAAAGGGCAGAAGGTACACTCTGGACAGAATATCAATATTATAAACTTTGACAATTAAAGTAGTAAAAGTAAGAAAGCCACCACTAGAACACCACAGTGTAATTGCTTATAGGCAAGACCCGTTGGTGCATACTAAAAATCAGCTAGCAAAACTTTCAGGAGAAACAGAGATATTTGCATAAGCCTAAAACTATCTTCACCAAAATATTCTATGGTGATTTAACATATGTCCTGAAATTTTTTGGTACTCCTCCCTTCAGCGGGTAGAACTTAATTCCCTCTTAGGGGTGGGCTGGACTTAGTGACTCACTTCTAAAGAACAGACTATGGGAAGGAAAGTCACTTTATAGTGGGGAAAACTGGCTGACATCACCTTAACCAAGTGACGAGGTGAGGGTCAGGAAATGTATACAAAGAAAGGGCAGGAGAAAGTAGTAAGAGTAATATTCCAAATTATTACTGTGCACACCAAACATATAACTTAAAAAAAAAGTATAACATGAGAAAAACCTGCACTATACCAACATATTTTAAGTGTGTTTAGAGGGGGTTTCATCTTGGAGAGGAAAAATAAATATATTATGTAACCCTCAGTTACTTGTCTTAAAGATGCAAGATCTTTGCCTCTTTTCGCTAATTTTTTTTTTCTTCATAATCAAACTCACAGTCAACTAATTCAAACCCAGTGAGTATCTGATTTATGTAAGGAATTTATTACTTTGGACACACCTAATGATTTCCATTTTTATTCTTTTGTTTTAAATTCATGAAACTTCCTATCTGCATTTTCATATTTTCCTCATCTTCCCTTCATTTTTATAAAAAAGAACAAAATGTTACAATATTCTCAAGAAGCTGTGTGAGGGTGCACTGCGATGTCGACAATGAAGATGTGCTGCTGTCCCTGGGCCACAAGTACCCGCTGGAAGGGTCATCTACCAGCTGATGAGAAAATGTGTCAGTTCAGTAAAGTGAGGTTTCTTCCCTTTCTTAAGTATTGAACCAGAAATGTTTACTTTTATAAAAGTGTTATGTGCTCATTGTAAAAAGTTGAGCCATAGAGTTGTGTGAAGAAAAGGTAATTCTCTCCCTCTCCCACATGCCCCGTCCCCCTCAGTGTCATACTTGGAGATAAACAATGTTAATTGCTTGGTGTGTTTCTTTCCACAAGCCTTTCTCCACATAAGCAAAAGTGCACTAAACATATGTATACAAAGATTATTTTATGCTTTGTTGTATCATTTTTAATCTTAATGGATTCATAAATTGAATCTGCAGAAATTATCTTGCAACTTGATTTTTTAGTCAATAGTATACAATGCACCACGTTCTGGACCTCTAAAGACCTAGTTAATTTTACCTTGTGCATAGTATTTCATATTATGGACTTATCAACATTTATTTAACCATCCCCCAAGATGAAACTTCAGGTTAGGTCCAGTTTTTTGACACCACAATAAATCACTTTGTACATCTACCAAAAATAGTGGTCTTTTATTTCTATAAGAAAGACACAATTGGTTTTATTAAGTCAAAGGATTTGTGTGTTACTTATATTATTAAGTATCATGTTACTTTACCAAAAGTTATAGAAATTCATACTCCCACCCATCTGTGTTTAAGGCTACTTACTTTTTACTATTAGGGTGTGTTATTAATTGTTTTAACATTTGCCAATTTAATAAGTGAAGAACAATGTCTCATTGTCTTCATTTGCATTTATCAGCTTCGTTAGGAAGATTAAGCATCTCTTCAAATGTTAATTGGCTAATTCTGTGAATTGTCTGTTCATATTCTTTGCCTGTTTTTCTATTGAAGTATTTGTCTTTTTCTTACTGCATTAGTTTTCTATTGCTACCATAACAAATTACCACAAACTTGGTAGTTTAAACAACACAAACTTATCCTGAAATAATGGAGGTCAGAAGAAATGGGTCTCATTGGGCTAAAATCAAGGTGTTGTTTGGACTGTGTTCCTTTCTGGAGGTTCTAGGGGATAATCTCCTTCTTCACCTTTCCAGCTCCCACAGGAAACCCGCATTTCCTGGTTCATGGGCTTCCTCCATGTCTAAAGCAAGCAATGACTAGTCAAGACATTGTCATACTGCCATCTCTCTAGTTCCTGCAGCCAGGAAATGTTCTTTGACTTCAAGATGCCTTAGATTGAGCCCACCTGGATAACCCAGGCATTGCTTTCCATCTCAAGGTCCGCTAATCACACCTGCAAAGCCATTTTGCCACATAAAGCAACCTATTCATAGGTTCAGGGGATTAGGGTGTGGGTATCTTTGAAGTAGTCATGATTCTGCTTATTACACTTAACTCTGTATGGAAGCACTTTTTACAAAAGGATATTAGCCCATTGTCAACATAAATGTTGCACATTCTTTAAGCCTGCCATTCGTTATTTTTAATGCTGTTTATGTCTCTGCTTTCTTCAAACTTGCAAATAATTTTCCATTTCACCCACCTTAAGGCTGTGTAATTATTGTGAGGTAAGTAATAAGTCCCCACCAGTTCCCTGATTCAAACCATAGGTACCTTAAAGAACCAGAACCACAATATAAGTTGAATTGACACCCTCACCAGGTCTCTCCTGGGACACTTAGGGTAATAATTGGGATGGACCCTGAGAATGGGGTCATTTAGGTAGATTTAGATGAATTTGAATACCTGGAGTTCCCTAACCCTTCTGATTACCAAGACATCTCCCCTCTAGGCTCAGTGCATAATGAGTATGTAGATACTCTGCCTCAATTAATGACACCTGACCTTACCTGGGATCAAAGAATTCCAATTGCAAGAATGATTTCATTCTCCTTAAGATCCACCCTCACCAGTTCTTCTTGACTGAAGCCCCATTACTGGGATCAGCTGGCAGCATAACACAAGGGTAGGACTTTAATGAGACCCAAAGTGGAACTCTGCTAGCTTCAAGCATTGATTACTAAGAAAAAAATATTCTACCAGAGACACTGGGAGTTGAGATTGCCGCATGGCTCATATTGTTAAACCAGCAACAGTAAGGAAGGCTAATTATACAGACTGCAATACCTGATCCCGATTATCAAGAGGAAATAGCACTGCTGCTACCCAATGGAGACAAAAAGGAGAATGTCTGAAATGATGGAACAATGTGTGCAAAATGCTAAAGGAAAATGACAACTAGGAATTTTATACCCGCATAAAAATCTTCTATGTTGTTCAAAGTTAAGGCAATATACAGACTTTTTTCCAGAAAATCAAAAACAGAATAAAAAAAAAAAAAAAGACCTGAATTAAAAGAAACACTAAAGGAAATTCTTCCAGACAGAAAGAAAATAATTCTGGGTAGAACTATGGATTTCCAGGAAGAAATGAAGAGAATTAGAAAGCACATATCTGTCCATGTAGATAGACAGATATAAATAAGTAGTGACTGTGTGAAGCAATAAAAATGACATCACGTGGGGTTTAAAAACATACATGCAATTAAGACATATAAAGAAATAGTACAACAGGCAGCCTGACATAAGATGGCAGCAAGAGAGGTGGGAGTGGAGTCCACTTCCCCCTGTGCATCAGTAAAACACCTAGCCAATCTTCTGAGGAACAGAGTGAACAGCCAATGGTATTCCAGCACATATGAAGATTGGAGACCAAAAATTGTAGATAACATAGAAAAATCAGATGGCGAGACAATAAAACCTGAAGCTGTGAAAAGACCAGAGTTAGACCTGAACAGGGGTCATCTTAACAACAGAGACAGTGAGAGAAATTTCACTTTGCTACTCTAGAGAACTTGCAACATGAGAGCAGTGAACACCAGTACACCTGCTGGAAGAGGAAACCACCCAACAAAGGAACTACCAACAGATAACAATGGAAGAAGGTGAAGGAGGTAGTGGAAGCCACACTAACCTCAATCCAGGACCTATCTGAAAATAAAACTAAATGGTGAAGAAATTACCCAAAACAAACAACTGGACAAGAGCAAAAGAGAAGCCTTAAAACCCTGTACTCACAGAAGAATCAGCTTCAACACAACCTGTCGACACCTGCACCACAGGATACAAGACATGGTGGATGGAGTGACCCTCAGTTAACTAGTTAGAGGGAAGGACCCACCAGGAAAGACCCAACAAGAATCAAAACCCAAAGACAAACAGAGAGCCAGCATAAATGACAGCCCAAGACCAGCAAGCTCAGAAGATTAAGGAGACTGCACCACTGACTCTCATAGGTATTCTACCATAGAAGTTCACACCATAAACCCAGGGAGTTATGACAGATCAATTTAAGAAGCAAAGGCTAACAAGAAGAGTCTTACCAAAAAAATGGGAAGGCAAAGAAACAATCCCCAAATGAAAGGAAAGGAGGAAGCCTCAGAAAGAATCCTAAATGAAGTAGAGGCAAGTCAACTATCAAATACTGAGTTCAAAGCAATGGTTATCAGGAAGCCCAATGGAGCTCATAGAGAATTACCAGAAACTACAGGGAAACTACAATGAACTCACTGCAAACTATATCAACATGAAAAAGGAAATGGAAACTATCAACAAGGGCCAAGAGGAAATGAAAAATACAATTTCTGAACTGAAGAACACAGTAGAAGGAATTGAAAGGAGGCTCAATGAAGCAGAGGATCAGATCAGTGAGCTGGAGGACAAAGTAGAAAAAAACACCCAGAAAGAGCAAGAAAAGGAAAAGAGGCTCAGAAAGAATGAAAAGGGATTCAGGGAAATGCAGGACAACATGAAACAAAATACTATCTGTAAAATAGGGATACCAGAAGGAAAAGAAGAGCAAGGGATAAAAAACCTATTTGAAAAGGTAATGATGGAAAACTTCCCTAATTTGATGAGAGAAAAAGTCACACAAATCCAGGAAACACAGAGAGCCCCAATCAAGAGGAACCCAAAGAGGCCCACATCAAGACACATCAGAATTAAAATGGCAAAATTCCAAGACAAAGAGAGAATCTTACAAGCAGCAAGGGAGAAATAAGAAGTAACATAAAAGGGAGCCCTGATAAGGCTAGCAGCTGACTTCTCAATGGAAACCCTCCAAGCCAGAAAAGAATGGCAAGAAATATTCCAAGTAATGAGAACCAGAGGCCTGCAACCAAGGCTTCTTTACCCAACAAGTCTCTCAATCAAAATAGAAGGCCAAATAAGGAGCTTCCCAGACAAAAGAAGTCTAAAAGAATACACCTCCACCAAACCAGCTCTGAGAGGCATGCTAAAGGGACTGCTTTAAAGAAAGGAAGGAAAAGAGGGGGAGAGAGAGAGAGGAACACAGGTATGAAAATGGCAATGAATAAGTACCTATCAATGATAACCTTAAACATAAGTGGATTAAATGTTCCAATCAAAAGACATAGCATAGCTGAATGGACAAGAAAGCATGACCCACACATACGCTGTCTACAAGAGACCCAGCTCAGGACAAAAGGCCTACAGAGACTCAAAGTTAAAGGCTAGAAACAAATTTTCCAAGCAAAAGGACAGGAAAAAAAGGCCAGGGAAGCAATACTCATATCAGACAAAATAAACTTCAAAAAAAAGGCCATAAAGACAGACCCAGAAGGTACTTCATAATACTCAAGGAAACAATTCATCAAGAAGACATGAACATTGTAAATAAATATATATGCACCCAACATAGGAGCACCCAAATACATAAAGAAAATCTTGGAGGACCTCAAGAAAGATATTGACAGCAACACAATTATAGTAGGGGATTTTAACACCCCACTGTCAAAAATGGACAGATCTTCCAAACAAAATGTCAACAAAGATATTGTGGCATTGAACAACACTCTAGATCAAATGGACTTAACTGATAATATACATAGAGCCTTTCATCCCAAAGAAGCTAAATACACATTCTTTTCAAATGCACATGGCACATTTTCAAAGAGAGACCACATGATATGACACAAAACAAGCCTCAACAAATTCAAGAAAATTGAAATCATACCAAGCATTTTCTCTGACACAAGGGACCAAAACTAAAAACCAACCCAAAAGTGAAAAAAACCAAAACACTCAAAATCACAAAGATTGAATACCATGGTATTAAACCATGAATACATCAAGAATAAAATTAGGGAAGAAATCAAAAAGTTTCAGGAAACAAATGAAAATGTACTCACAACCCAAAACTTATGGAACACAGCGAATACAGTCCTGAGAGGGAAGTTCATAGCAATACAGGCCTACATAAAAAAGATAGAAACATTTCAAACAAACAACCTAACCCTACACCTACAAAAATGGAGGAACAACAACAAAGACAGCCCAGGGCAATCAGAAGGAAGGTAATAACCAAGATCAGAGCAGAATTAAATGATATAGAGACTAAAAGCACAATTCTAAGGATCAATGAATCTAGGAGCTGGTTCTTTGAAAAGATAAACAAAATCAATAAGCCTTTAAGCAGGCTCATCAAGAAAAAAAAAAGAGAGGAACCAAATAAACACAATTAGAAATGAAAAAGGAGAGATTACAACTGATACCACAAAAATACAAAGGATTGTAAGAAATTACTATAAAGAACTATATGCCAAGAAATTTGAAAACCTTGGTAAAATGGACAAATTTCTAGAAAATATAATAATTTCAAAACTCAGTGAAGAAGCAGCAGGAAACCTGAACAGACCAATAACAGCAGACAAAATTGAAGCAGTAATCAAAAAACTCCTGACACACAAAAGTCCTGGACTGGATAGTTTCACAGGAAAATTCTACAAAGCAATTAAGGAAGAGCTAACACCTATCCTCAAACTATTCCAAAAAATCCAAAATGATGGAGGACTCCCAAACTCTTTTTATGAAGCCAACAACATCATAATCCCAAAACCACATAAAGACACAACAAAGAAAGAAAACTTCAGGCCAAAATCACTGATGAACATAGATGCTAAAATCCTCAAAATATTGGCAAACTGCATCTAACAATACATTAAAAGAATCATACACCATGACCAAGTGGGATTCATCCCAGGGATGCAAGGATAGTACAGTATTTGCAAATCAATAAATGTAATACATCACATAAACAAAACCAAAGATAAAAATCACATGATCATATCAATAGAAGCAGAAAAAGCATTTGATAAGGTACAGCACCCATTTATGATAAAAACACTCAGCAAAGTGGGAATGGAGGGAGCATTCCTCAATATAATAAAGGCCATATATGAGAGACCTACAGCCAACATCATACTCAATGGGCAAAAACTAAAATCTTTTCCACTAAGATCAGGAACAAGACAAGGCTGTCCACTTTCACCACTTCTATTCAACATAGTATTGCAAGTTTTAGCCACAGCAATCAGACAAGAAAAGGAAATAAAAGGCATCCAAATCAGAAAGGAGGAAACAAAACTGTCGTTGTTTGCAGATAACATGATAGTGTACATAGGAAATCCTATTGACTCAGCCAAAAAACTGCTTGATCTAATAAATGAATTTGGCAAAACAGCAGGATACAAAGTCAATATCCAGAAATCAAAGGCATTTTTGGATACCAACAATGAAACAGCAGAGGCAGAAATCAAGAAAAAAAATCCCATTTGATATAGCAGCAAGAAAAATAAAATACCTAGGAATAAACCTAACCAAGGAGGTAAAAGACCTGCACTCAGAAAACTACACAACACTGAAGAAAGAAATTAAGGAAGCACACAAACAAATAGAAACATATACTGTGTTCATGGATTGGAAGAAATAACATCATCAAACTGTCTATACTACCCAAAGCAATTTATAGATTCAGTACAATACCTATTAAAGTACCAATGGCATATTTCACAGACATAGAACAAACACTTCAAAAATTCATATGGAACCATAAATGACCCTGAACAGCTGCTGCAATTTTGAGAAAGAAGAGCAAAGTAGGAGGGATCACAATACCTGATACCAAACTGTATTACAAGGCCACTGTAATCAAAACATCCTGGTACTGGCATCAAAACAGACAGATAGACCAACGGAACAAAATAGAGAGCCCAAAAATAAACCCAAGTCTCTACAGTCAATTAATTCTTGACAAAAGGGGCAGCAGTATAAAATGGAGTAAAAATAGCCTCTTCAACAAATGGTGTTGGGAGAGCTGGACAGCTACATGAAAAAAAAAAAAAAAAGAAAATCAAGCACCAACTTACATCATACACAAAAATAAGTTCAAGGTGGATAAAAGACTTAAGTATAAGTAGTGACACCATAAAAATCCTAGAGGAGAACATAGGCAGGAAAATCTCAGATATTTCAGGCAGCAATATTTTCACTGATATGTCCTCTGGAGCAGGGGACATAAAGGAAATAATAAACAAATCAGATCTCATCAAAATAAGAAGCTTCTGCATGGCTAAAGAAAACAGTATTAAATTATAAAGAGAACCAACCATATGGGAAAACTTATTTGCCAATGATACCTCAGACAAGGGTTTGATCTCCAAAATACACAAAGAACTCACACAACTCCACTCTAAGAAGACAAGCAACCCAACTTCTGGCCAAGATGGGGCATAGGTAGACATACTGTTCCTCCTCGCACAACCAAATTAAGAACAACAACAATTTAGAAACAAAAAACAACCAGTACTGACAGAAAGTTGAACTGTATGGAAGTCCGACAACTAAGGAGTTAAAGTAGACACATTCATCCAGACCGGTAGGAGGGGTGTAGTTGGGAGGCCAGGAGGAGAGGACTCATGGCAAAGAGGTGGCTGGCTGACCCCAGGCACGCAAGGTGGCAGCTGGTGGACCCATCAAGGCAGCGATTGTGGAGGATCGCAGCACACAAGGTGGCTGGTGAACTGGGTGGTCCCACATTCATGTGCAGATAAACCAGGCAAAACTGGGGAGCGAGACAGACTGTGCAACCCAGGGTCCCAGCGCGGGCAAATAAAGCTTCAAAACACCAAATTGAAAACACCTGTGGGGGTTGAGGTGCTCGGAGAGACTCCCAGCCTCACAGGAGAGTTTGTTGGAGAGACACACAGGGTCCTAGAATGTGCACAAATCCACCCACCCAGGAATCAGCATCAGAAGGGCCCACTTTGCTTGGCAGAAGCAGGGGAAGTGACTGAAATCCAGCAGAGAGCAGAGCAGAGCCATTGTTCCCTCTCTGACCCCTCCCCCACATACAGCATCATGGCCCACAGACTGGGTTGCCCCACCCAGGCGAACACCCAAGACTCCACCCCCCACTATGTAACAGGTGCATCAAGACAAAAAAAAAAAAAAAAGGCCCAAACAAAGCAGCACATCAAAGTTCCAGAAAAAATACAACTAAGTGAGGAAGAGAGAGTCAACCTATCAGATGCACAGTTCAAAACACTGGTAATCAGGATGCTCACAGAATTGGCTGAATTTGGTGGGAAATTAGATGAAAAAATGAAGGCTACACTAAATGAAATAAAGGAAAATGTACAGGGAACAAATAGTGATGGGAAGAAACTGGGACTCAAATCAATGGAGTGGACCAGAAGGAAGAGAGAAACATCCAATCAGAAAAGAATGAAGAAACAAGAATTCAAAAAAAATGAGGAGAGGCTTAGGAACCTCCAGTACATCTTTAAACCTCCCAACATGTGAATTATAGGAGTACCAGAAGGAGAAGAGGAAGAGCAACAAGTGGGAAATTTATTTGAACAAATAATAAAGGAGAACTTCCTCATTCTGGCAAAGAAAATAGACTTCCGGGAAGTCCAGGAAGCTCAGAGAGTCCCAAAGAAGTTGGACCCAAGGAGGAACACACCAAAGCACATCATAATTACCTTAGTGAAGATTAAAGAGAAGGAGAGAACCTTAAAAGCAGCAAGAGAAAAGTAGAGAGTTACTCACAAAGGAGTGCCCATAAGACTGTCAGCTGATTTCTCAAAAGAAACTTTACAGGCAAGAAGGGGGTGGAAAGAAATATTCAAAGTCCAGAAAGGCAAGGACCTACATCCAAGATTGTTCTATCCAACAAAGCTGTCATTTAGAATGGAAGGGAAGATAAAGCACTTCTCAGATAAGGTCAAGTTAAATGAGTTTATCATCACCAAGCCCTTATTATATGAAATGTTAAAGAGACTTATCTAAGAAAAGGGAGATAAAAAACATGTACAGTAAAATCACAGCAAACCGACAATTATTAACAACCACTCTTAAAACAAAAACAAAAACTAAGCAAACAATAGAACAGGAACAGAATCACAGAAATGGAGATCACATGGAGAGTTAGCAACAGGAGAGTGGGAGGAAGAGAGAGGGGGGAAAGGTACAGAGAATAAGTAGCATAGATGGTAGGGAGAAAATAGATGGGGAGGGTAAGAATAGTATGGGAAATGTAGAAGCTAAAGAACTTATAAGTATGACACATGGACATGAACTAAAGGGAGGGAATGTGGGTGGGAGGGGGTGTGCAGTGTGGAGGGGAATGAAGGGGGAAAATGAGACAACTGTAATAGCATAATCAATAAAATATATTAAATTTAAAAAAAAGAGAAATGGGAGCATTAAATGTGTTCATCCACAGACTAAGACAAAAAAAGTCAGGGATGAGGACAACAGAGTGTCCATGTTGTGTGCCCTAATCATGGAGAAAGCACTTGAACACATATGCACACATGTATGTGCACAAGCAACTGAATGAGAAGGAAATGAGCACAAGCCCCTGACTGACTCATTGGAATGGCTGGGGTGTCATTAACAGCTGACAAGCCCAGCAGGAGGAACTCATGATGGAAGTACAAAGGCACACAGCAGAAGAGGTGATAGAGTCTACTGAATGCAGGCAGGGTCACAGTGAGAAGAAGAAAGGGCACTGAGTGACTCAAGGAAGGGATTTAGGAAGGAAATGACAAATAAAATGCAGAATACCATGACTTCAAAAGAAAATCATGGCAAATAAAACAGAACAAGATCTACATGAACGACTATTTCTGGTCAGATAATCCATGTGGTAAAGCACCTATTCAGCTACACCCAGGAGGGCCCTCAATCTGCAGCCTTTTCTGAAGGTTTGGAGTCAGAAGCATCAGAGGCACTCAAGCCTAAACATCATCTATCCTGTTAACTCAACTGTCTCACAAGGAACTGGATTCCTACACCTGAGTCTTACCAATTGCTAATAGGAGCTCTAATGCTCTTGAGAGTAGCTTTTTATATTACAGAGTATTTCTGGTTTCTTTGGTTTACAAAGTTAATGCTCATTTTATTACATTACAAAACTTTGAAAACTAAGTTATTCCTTAAGGTGTTATATTTGTAAACCTAGCAAATAATCCTATTTACTTTTAGGGGTCTTTGATTTATATTTTTTTATGTTTTAATGTTGCTCAAACAACTGAAGGTAAATGTATAAATTTAATATATACTATTTTGCTTTTTATAAAAAAAAAAAGAAGACAAGCAACCTGATGCGGACACTGGCTAGCAGTGTCTGCGTCATTATGGATGAAATAAAACATACAAACAGACTACTGACTCTGGTGGAGGAATAAGGATGACAGCATGGCTTTTCTCTCAAGAGGAGCAAAAGCCATGGCCTCTGCCCTGACAGGCCTTTATTCTAATTATCTCCTCACATTACAAGATGGTTCTTCCTCACTATCCCAGTTACAACAAAGGAGCCAATGCCCCTCATCACATCACAGAAGAAGGATATTAGCGAATGAATAGGCAGCCAGTTACACTGGGCCCAAGGTTTAGCACTTGCAGGGTGAGGGGGTTTAAGCAAAGAGCAAGCTTCAAAAGAGCCTAGGTATATTGCAAATATGGTTACCCACAAGGGAACCTATCTGTGGGCGTGGGTCCTGTGCATCTCCAGGTGGGAGCTGGGCCCACATCATGTAGAAGGGTCTGCCACAGCAACCCAATTAAAAAATGGGCAAAAGACTTGAACAGACACTTCTCCAAGGAGGACATACAGTGGGTCCAGAGACACATGAAAAGATGCTCAGTATCGCTAGCTATCAGAGAGATGCAAATTAAAATCACAATGAGATACCACTTCACACTAGTCAGAATGGCTACCATAAACAAAGCAACAAAAAACAAGTGTTGGAGAGGTTGTGGAGAAAAGGGAACCCTAGTGCACTGTCGGTGGGATTGCAGACTGGTACAACCACTATGGAAAACAGTATGGAATTTTCTAAGAAAAGTAGAAATGGATCTGCCTTTTGACCCAGCAATTCCGTTGCTGGGATTATATCCTAAGAACCCTGAAACACCAATCCAAAAGAACCTATGCACCCCAATGTTCATAGCAACACAATTCACAATAGCCAAGTGCTAGAAGCAACCTAGGTGTCCATCAGCAAATGAATGGATCAAAAAACTATGGTATATTTACACAATGGAATTCTATGCAGCAGAAAGAAAGAAGGAGTGCCTACCCTTCACAACAGCATGGATGGAACTGGAGAGCATTATGCTATAACCCAGGCAGTGAGATAACCCAGGCAGTGAGGGACAAATACCATATGATCTCACCTTTAACAGGGACCTAATCAACAAAACAAACAAACAAGCAAAATATAACCAAAGACACTGAAATTGAGAACAGGCTGACAGTGACCAGAGGGAAGAGGGGAGGGAAATTCAGGGGGAAAAGGTGAAGGGTTTACAGGAACAAGTA